>VSTD030004278.1:0-10378 GCA_008808055.3 Sporobolus alterniflorus
TTTATTTAGTTCAGTCAATAGCCAAATAAATCCGTGGTGCCGCAAGGTATATCCATTAGCTGATTTTGAGAAGATTCAGCACCTACAAATGATGATTCAAAATACGAAGCCCATTTTAATTTTATGATTTTTCAAAACCATAGAAAGAGGATGTCAACACAAACTTTTATTTTTCTAAAAAAAAACCTATCACACGACACCAAGTCGTATTTTTCAGTAAAAAACATAAACAAAAATCTACCTTTTGCCAGATTCACTAACCGACGAAAACCAATCGGTTTTCATGAAAATCGATAAAACTAGTCCAGTCAAGTTTTATTGGTTCACAAAAAATCGATTGGTTGAATTTAAAATTTTAATAAATTTTAAAATAAAAATCCTAAAAAAATTAGCGTTTATTTAAAGATTTTTGGTCAAAAGAGAATTAAAAAATTAAAGTATTTCGTCCTACAAAAATCATAAAAGTTTAAAAGGTGGTGTTATTGATTAATTAGTTTGAAATACACAGTACTTGATGACGCCCACGCATTAAAGGCGATGACTATTGGCATGGTCTCGGTATTCAATGAGTTGCGCATCCTCCAAGGGCTCGGTATTCAAGGGGATAATCAAACCACCCCTAATCAAGGCGGTGACTGTTAATATTTTCAAAAAACCCCGATCAATTTTCAAGGCAATAAGTAATCAAGGAGCTGCGCGCCTGCGCATTGTCTTGGTAATAATCAAGGCCATAATCAAACCACCTTCTAATCAAGGCGATGACTGTTGGCATTTTTGAAAAAATTGATCGGTTTTCTAGAAAAACCGTCGGTTTTCAGTAAAATTGACCGGTTACTGTTTTCTTCTCCGAAATTTGAAAAATGAATTTTCTATCAAAAACTGAAACCAGAAAAATCGTTCAATAAACCCAAAAATTGTCTGGTTTTTGGTTTTCTTAAATCAAATTTCAGGTTTTGAATTTTGAACCGGTTTTTGCTAAACTGGTCCGGACCGGTTTTTATAGCTATGCAGTTTTTTCAATCCCTGATCATGCCTGCTAGGATCAAATAGCCGAGAGCTACTTGATCCCCAACACCAGGGAAAAACACGAAGGTGGGAGTGCACTCACAGGAGGACGACGAAGGCGGAGGCCTCGAGAGCATGACGAATGAGATAATAAATGCACTTAATTTCCCCTGGGGAATCCCCAGGGGGCTATTTATAGGGGCAGTTAGGGAGTTTGATAGCAATGTCCAAACGGCTCCACTAACTGCCCGTTTAAACTGAGTATACAATCACATGGGCATTACAGTCATTTCACACTTTTATCTATTTTACACGGGGCCTATCAAATGGTGACACATGCCCTCTCATGTCCTGGCCTCCATCTGACGATGTTGCTTGGGCCTTCAGCACCGGATCACCATCCGATGAAGATCACGGAGGGTTCGGCATGGGCCTCCATCGACGTGGCCGCTCAGAACCTCCTCCGTGAACACCGCTCCCGTCGTCCTGTCAGATTGTGAGACAAAGGTTGGTTCACGGGTTAGTACGTGTGGAGCTTATAGTCTGACAGTGTCGAGGGGGCCTTTGTCTTGCATCTCTTTGATGCCTGTGGAGCTCAGCAGGCACGATGGCACTGATGGGCTTTTGGCATGTGGGGCCTCCGCCTTACATCCCCAACAGTAGCCCCTCACAGACAAGGTTCACCAAATCAACCCCAATGAGCCGATCCTACAACTTGTTTTGCGAAGGCTCATGAAAGTGTCACCCTCACGCATTGGGGTTTGATTCATCGGCTCTCGACCTTCGGTGCTCGGGAAAAGTTGTTGCGATGCTGTGAAACGCGTCGCTCTCACCTTCAAAAGCCTGAGCGCTGGAGGTGCGAGAATAAACTTAGAGGTTGGCACGTTTATGGAGGTTTGGGGTGTGTACGCTTTGTGGCTGTAGGGCAGCCCATTGGGCCCGTTTGATGTGGCCGTTTGTTACCGCGTCTCGGTTCTTGTGAGCGGTTTCCACCATGCCTATAAAAGCCACGGGTGGGTCTCGGCAACGCCCACTTGGTCTTTTATTATCTCGACCGTCTTGCTGTGACTTGCTCTCGCTCTCCAACTCTTACCGCATTTCACTTTTGACTTGCATACTTGCTTTCTGAAGGTCATGGCACATTGCAGCCCTCTTGGTGAAGCTACTGCCAACATGACTAAGGCGGAAGACGTGGGCAAAGTAGCGAGTACCGCTGAGGCGACACAGACATCTGGTGAGAATACTGTCACCTTCGACACTGAGAGGCGCCTCTCGAGCCCGGACGTAGCTGAGGGCTCCCTAGACGAACGTGGTTCTGATGATGAAAACTCGTGGACATATTAGTTTGGTTCATCGACAGTCACTGTTGGCAAAATCAAAGAGATGATGGAAAAATGATACTTTGATGAGGGCAAAGCTCAAGCACTGGGGGCCAAAATGATGTCAGAACCGGACTGCGATAAAGCTATCGTGTACGAGGAATTCTTTATTGTTGGCTTGCGCTAGCCTCCGCATTGTGTGTTAGCTGATATCCTACTCAAGTTTTAAACACAGCTACATCAATTGACGCCCAATGCCATAGCGCAGCTCTCCAACTATTTCTAGGCTGTCGGCAGCTTCAAAGGTGTGCCCGAGGGCAATGCGTTCATGAAATGATACAAAGTTCACTACTAGCCGAAGAAAGTGGAGACCCCGAAGGTGAGAAGTTTGCATAGTATGGGTGTCTAAATTTCCATTCTGAGAGGGATGGTGGGCCGAAACTCCACTTAGCCATCAAGAACAAATGGTTCTTAGGGTGGACCAAGGCTTGGTTCTATTGCCGCGTCCCCTGCCTCCATAGTTCTGAAGGTGGGAAAAGCGCGTATGCGCTACACTCGCGAATGAGTGCGCTCGACTACGTGGTTGAGCCGGAGGTCGACTGCCCAGATGATGACTCAAACAACGTGACCTTCGTTCGAACAACCAGCACCATTGGGGGCCGAGATGCCATCGAGGAATTCATGGCATGCAGAATGTACCCGCTGGCCTCTAGCTTCGGCTTCGAGGCCGTGACTCTCGGCATGACTCCTGTGTCGAAGTTCCGTACTCTGCTGCCAGTATTTCTGGGGGAGACGGTCTCTGCGGTGAATGCCCACCACATTTTGGTGAAAGTGGAGACGAAGGCCGCAAAGATCCATGGTAGCTTTGGGCCAAAGGAGTATGATGCACTTACTACGGCTAAGCTCCCAAATGGTGGCCGTATAAACCATGTTTTTGAGCAGATGGGGCTGGCTTATGCTCTGCGCCCTCTTCCCGGCAGTGAGACCTCCCAGGCAGTGAGGGAAAAGCAAAAAGCTAAGGTGTCAAAGAAACCACTGCAAAAAAGGTGAAGACCGGTCCAGTCTGAGCTACTCCGACCAAGGCGGTGCCACCTCCATAAAAAATAGGGCTGCCGATGAAGATAAGCATTGTGAAGGTAGTCCACCCGAGGGCCAAGCTCGGACCTCAAGGTACATCAGAAATAGAGTTGGCTCTTCCAAAATTGGTTGGGGTTTCTAAATTTTTTTGCTTACTAGATGTACCAGCTTCAACCCACGAGATCCGCGACAAAGGCCCCGTTGTGGCTTACGGTGGTGAATGCGTTGCTCACGTGATGGCCTTCGACACTCTTGGTGATGACTCATTGCCAGACATTTGCAGGACCCCCACTCCCACAAGAACTGGAGAAAAACATCCAGCTCCTCCGCCATCACTATCTGGTTGGATCTTGTGTTGCATCTTCACCTTGTTTTGGCAGACTCTGATGTGAGTTTTGTATATGTTGCCCGGCGTGTGGCTTTGGAGAATTTGGATGAGGAGCTGGAACATTGTCTGCGTCATGTAAGTTTCATGTTGCCTTTGTATTTTTTGTGCTGATGTACTCATTTTGATTGGCCAGTTGTTTTTGCAGACTCTCATGCTGTCGAAGGATCAACATAAGAGATGGACAACTGAGTCAGCTCGGGCAGCTAAAAGTGTAGAGCTGGAGGTGTTGGCAAAATCGCAAGCTGAGAAGATCGCTCAGCTTGAAAAAGCTTGTGCTGATCTGAAGCAGGAAAAGGAAAGTGTTACTGCTGGGTATTGGAGGCTATCAGAAAAACACAAGACGTTCACTGAGAAAATAGAGCAGGAAAAAACAAATCTTGCTGAAGCCCATGCAGCGGAGGTGGCAAAAATCCAAGAGGAGTTGAATGAAGAAACTCGAAACTATATTGATTATTGCCTGAACGTGTGCCACCACCTCCGCGAGCTTCATGAAGTGGTTGCTTCATCGTTCGAGGAGGCTAAGGAGCAATGCTTACCTGTCCCGGCCAGAGGCATGAAAGTGGAAGAAATGATCGACTGGGTTGCTGGGGAGGTGTGAACCGTACCGGATATTGTGTGGTAGCTAAATGACAACTTTGTCATCCTTGCCATCGAGGGCGTTCTCAACATGCTCAGCAATGAGGGATGCCAAGAGTTGAGTCACCTCCATGAATTGGCTGCTTCCCAGGATGCCTCCATTCTGCATGATGTTCCAGACGAGGTGCGACAGTTGGTGGGGTGAATCATGCGGAGGTGGTGGAAACCTCATGACCTGCCTGAGGCTCTTCACCGACTGGAAATGGCCATCGCCACGACCATAAGTGGCATCGATAATTAGAAGCTGTCAGATTGATTGTAAACTGACTGAGGAACAATTATTTCAGTCGGAGGCTCTAGGTGATGGTGCAGCTGCGGGCATCGTTGAGGAGGAGCTCGCTGGCACAGGGGAAATTGCGGAGGCTGAAGCGCAAACTAACTCCCCCCCCCTGATGGAGGAAACCGAAGCTGCTGTGGAGGCTCATAAAGCCGAGGTGTGAGGGAGTGGAGCGTGGTGTCGTTGAACGCAATTTTTGTAAAAAAATATTTAGGCTCGTTTGAGGCATTGTACATTTTAAGAAATGGATTGAGTTTTTTCTATGAATATCCTTAGTGATATTAATGTTTGCCTCATTACACTTGTTTACGTGGGTTGTTTGGTTTTTGTTTGAAGGCTGGAGCGCGATGGCCTGTGGTTGGGCAAATTGTCCTTGTCGGTGCGGAGGTGCCACTTCCGACCCAGGCGCCATCAATCAGCGAGCTCCACGTTTGGCTAGTGTTAGGGGTCGCGGACAAGGGCCTGTGAAGGTCAAAACCAATAGGGTTTTGTTAGATGTTGACACAGGAGCTTCCGACGAGCTCCCGCTTGCTATTAGGCAATCTTTTGGAGATGATCATTACTCCCCTTCAACCGGTATGGTGGAGAGAGAGTGGCAAATAATGTTGGAGCAGTTTATAGCGAGTGGGGTTGTTGTAAAGAATGAAGTTATAATATTGATAGTGATAGAATATGCTTGTCTTGTCCCTGTGATGTGTTCTTATTCGGATCCTTTTCTCAATGGGCGCCTTTACGCGGTTTGCTGTTTAAAGTTCACGTTTCATGAAGCCGAAAAACATTGCCCTAACCTTCGAGCATTAGATTGGCGGAGCTGGCTTCGGCGATCTGACGGTTCTTAGTTTTCGGTTTATGAGATCGCCTTCGTGTGATTTGCTGTTGAAAAATCACTTTTGATGAAACTGAAAAATGTCACCCTCACCTTTGAGCGTTAGAATGGCGGAGCTGGCTTTAGTGATCTACTGGTTCTTAGTTTTTAGTTTATGAGATCGCCTTCGTGTGATTTGCTGTTAAAAATTCACGTTTGATAAAACCGAAAAGCGTCACCCTCACCTTCGAGCGTTAGATTGACGGAGCTGGCTTCGGTGATCTGACAGTTCTTAATTTTCAGCTTGTGAGATCGCCTTCGTGCGATTTGCTGTTAAAAATTTGTGTTTGATGAAACTGAAAAGCGTCACCCTCGCCTTCGAGCGTTAGATTAGAAGAGCTGGCTTCGATGATCTGACAGTTCTTAGTTTTTGGTTTATGAGATCACCTTCATGCAATTTGCTGTTAAAAATTCGCATTTGATGAAACTGAAAAGCATCACCCTCACATTCAAGTGTTAGATTGGCAGAGCTGGCTACGGTGATCTGACGTTTCTTACTTTTCAGTTTATGGGGTTGCCTCTTTTTCATCGGAGGTCTTTGATTTTGAGCCCCTTGTGTTTTGGGGTTGCCACTTTTTTCATCGAATGTCTTTATTTTTTAGTCAACGAGCGAGGGGTCTGATGGTACCCCTTAGGTCGTGGCTATGGCTCATCTGAGCGTAACAACCATTTATCGAATACGGAGCTAGCTTGGCTAGCGATTTTGACAGCTTGATGTTCACTATTCTGGGGAAAGAAAGCTTATATTGATGCTTCGGGATTACATGGGCTCTACCTCATTAAAAAGCTCACGCCCTTTGCGGGCTTCCACTGTGAGGAAAAGAGTACGGGCCCTAAATAAATGCATAAATGGAAATTTAGTGATGAATGCTCGTTTATAACTTACGAGGCCTCCACTTTTACAAAATATTAAACATAAAAACAACGGAGATTGTCTGCGTTCCGTGAGTGTTCCAGCTTCAGTCCTTGTGGGTCCATGAGGTGGTAGTCTCCTGGCCTTGTCTTTTTTATGATGACGTATGACCGTTCCCATTTTGAATCCAACTTGCTGGAGCTCTCCGTCTGAGGGCTCCACAGCAGGACTATGTTACGAACATCAAATTCTCTCTTCTTTACCTTCAGGTCCCTCCAGGACCTTGTCTCATCCTGATACTTCTGCAAGTTGGTTACTGCTTTGTGCCTGTCTGATTGTAGTAAATCTTTGTCCTCAGTTTCACTAGGGCATGCTGATGCCTCCACTATTGTATGTAAACTTTGGTGTTTGATTTCTTCGGGTAGTACTGCCTCCACTCTGGACAGCAACCAAAATGGAGTGAAGTTGGTGGTTCTGTAGACTGTTGTGTTGTGGCTCCATACTGCTCTTGGCATGACCTCTGCCCATTTCCCATTCTTTTCTCCTTCGAGTATTTTCTTAATTGCATCAAAAATCAAAGCGTTGGCTCTTTCCACTGCTCCATTTGACTATGGGTGATACACATATGCGAAAGAGACCTTCTTCCCTACCTGATGACAGAAATCCTTGAACATGCCGCTATCGAAATACTTAGCATTGTCGACTGTAATTTACTGCGGAACTCCGTAACGGCAGATGATGTTTTGGCAGAAAAACTTCTGTATAGTTGCTGAGGATACATTGGTGACATTCTTCACTTCAATCCACTTGGTGAAGTATTCCACCGCTACAACAGTGAAGGTGTAATTTCCCTATGCAGGTGTGAGTTCGTCGATGATATTGATGCCCCACCGCTGTAAGGGCCATGATGGGGTGATTAGCTACGAAGGTTGTGCAGGAGATTTGGATCATTGAGAGATTTTTTGGCAAGCTTCACAGGTTGACACTAGTTTGGCGGCGACGGCAATCATTGCTGGCCAATAGAAACCTTATCACAGGACCTTGGCTGCTAATGTGTGGGCGCCGATGTGGCCTCCACAAATCCCTATGTGAACTTCTGAGAGGATGTCCTACCCTTCCGCTTTGCTGAGGCACCACAAGAGAGGCCCTAAGATGAAGGTCTTGTATAGGTTGTTGTCGACTATTTATATACCTTGGCCCGATGTTGTATTCTAATTTTCTCGGCGGTGTTGTCTGGCTCATAATAATGATGAAGATATGTCATTATCGGAGCTCTTCAATCTTCCCCTTCGATGATATTGATGAGTCTGGGCTGTGGCAAAGGTGTTTTAACCGAAGTGTTCTCAAGTACTTGATAAAATACATCTGGTGGCATTGGAGTGTTGCGAGTAGCAGCTTTTACTAAGTCATCTACTTCGGTGTTTTTGTTCTGCTCAATGTACTCTACTGTGAATCCCTTGAAAGACCTCTCCATCCATCAGACTAGAGCAAGGTATTTCTCCAATGTTGGCTCTCGGGTTATACATTCTTTCTCAATCTGGCCCGATACTACCTTTGAATCTGTGCGAAGCACACATGTCTGGACGCTGATAGCTCTCAATTTATGAACGCCCGGCAGAATGACTTCATATTCAGCGATGTTGTTAGTGCACTTGTCTGTCTCACTGGTAAAATGCAGTCTCGCTGCGTAGCACATCTTTATCCTGGAGGGTGATACTAGGATCGCGGCTGCCCCAGCTACGGTGCTGCCGCAGGCTCCGTCACAATGCACTAGCCAAGGGGATTCTTGTGTACTGTTATCTGCTTGGGATCGAGGCTCCGTCCAGTCTACCATGAAATCGGTGAAGATCTGTGACTTTATAGCGCTGCACTTCTCTAAGTCTACTACGTATTCTGAGAGTTTTGTTGACCACTTGCCAATTCTTCTGGAGCTGTCCCTGTTCCCAAAAATGTCGTGTAGTGGCTGATCTGTCAGCACTCTTATAGTGTGAGCCTCAAAATAATGCCGGATCTTCCTTGCACTCATAATGACAGCATAGCAGATCTTCGCCACCTCAGAATAATACTTTTTGGATCTGGCTAAGACCTCGGAGACAAAGTAGACTAGGTATTGCTGCTTCGTCATGGCTCCTTTGTGTGTCGCTTCCTTTTCAACAACCAGAGCTCCGTTGACCACTGAGTGTGTGGCAGAGACGTACAGTATGAGGGGCAGCCCCTGTTCTGGACTGGATAGCGTTGGCAGGTGCTGGAGGTACTATTTCAGATCGTCGAAGGCCTTCTGTTACTCGGGTCCCCATTCTACTTTTGTGGAGCCTCTTAATATGCTAAAAAGGGAGGCTTCTTTCTGCCAGCTTTGCGATGAACCTGTTTAGAGCTGCTATATGACCTGTCAATATTTGCACCTCTTTTTTGGTTTGCAGAGACTGCATCTGGAGGATGGTCTTGATTTTGTCAGGGCTAGTTTTGATGCCTTTGGTGGAGACTAGACAACCAAGTACTTTGCCTCGTGTTACTCCGAAGACGCACTTGTCTGGGTTCAATTTGAGCTTAGCTTCGTGCATATTGGTGAAAGTTTCTGTCAGGTTGAAAATATAGGATGCCTTCTTCTTGAGTGCCACCACAATATTATCAACATATGAAAGCACGTTTCTACCGACCTGGTCTTTCAATGCTGCCTTCATCAATCTACAGAAAGTAGGGCCTACGTTGCGCAGCCCCTCCAGCATTCTCAGATAATAGTGCATGCCTAAAAGTGCATCTAGGCTCCTAGTGGATTTTGGTGTATTGAATAACAACTTGATTAAAGGACTAATATCATGTGTTAAGTATATAAGCAGTTTCTTAATGAAAGTACAAATGTATTCATTGATCCACCACTTTGAGTACAATTATGAAGCAAATAGAACTATGTGATCAATATGTATAGTCAACTAATGAATAGTTCCATATTGAAGAATCTATGTCAAGTCAAGCAAGGAACTCTTATGAACAAGGAGTTGAATATTATCTTGGTTCAACACTTGTGACTTGATCTTGACCAAGAAAGAATTGATCAAGTATTATCTCTAAATATTGAATACCTATGGAAGCAACTTGATCATAAGAAGAAGGTTTTCAAGAATGAGTCTATGGAATATATGAAGTAATATGTGAGACAAGATAGTAATTGAAGAAGGATTAACAAGGGTTTAACCATGATGAATCATGCATCGAAGAAGAGCAAGCAGGAGTCTTGGCGTTGAGGAACCAAATGTGATGGAGAAGGGAAGTGCATGTTCAATCTGAAGAATCAAGCTAACTATGAAGAATCACACATCACTAAGTTTCAATCTCTATTGAATCAAGATATGAAGTGACTTGGAGATCAAAAGTGAAAATTGATCATATGATGTGAAGTATTCCAAATCACAACCTCTAAGAGTTAATACCAAAGCAAGATCAAGTGTGGCAACCGTAATAAAGCCAAAAACAAATGAAGTGGCAAGAATCAATATTGTGCAAGCTCAAATTGAAGAATTGTATTTTATATTTAATCTTGAGTATAGGTTGCCGCTCTATCAAGAGGGATACCACATGGATTGCCAACAAAGTCTCAATACTCAACAAAGACTAAAAACCCAAGTGAGATGAGTGAAACACAATGGCCTCTCAGACTACACATCTCACTGAACCTGGGAAAACCGGATGGTCCGGTTTGGCCTGTAACGGCTATAATTCAAATTCTGGATGTTCCAGTTCCAAAATCAGATGTTTTAGTTTTTACTGGCTAGTTTTCAACTGCTAGTTTTTTGGGGGCAAGTATAAAAGCTTCCCCCCTCCCTCATTTAGTGGAAGTTGGTTCCACCAACAAAAATACTCATCCTATAAGCCATTGTGAGCTTTCCCCTACACCTCTTAGTGAGGTTTGGTTGATTTGTGAGAAATCCAAGTTAGGGTTGAGTGAGATCCTCTTTGTGAG
>VSTD030004280.1:0-10374 GCA_008808055.3 Sporobolus alterniflorus
GCTAAGAGGGTTACGCCCCAACGTTTTTTCATGTGGTTTCATTTTCATAAAGATGGCTAGAATAGTTGTTGGCTCGCTAAACCTAACACAACCCCTCCTCCTTTATCCGGGCTTGGGACCGGCTATGTTAGAACAACATAGGCGGAGTTTTTACTGTTATGTTAGAAAAACTCTGCCACATTGACAGTCGTAATAATAACCACCTAATGAAACTAATCATCCCCTTTAGCTATTTTTCCATGTAAAGTTTTTACTGTTATGTGTTACATTTTCAAGGTCTTGTGAACCTAATGAACCACTCAAAGTATTCAGTCCCTGGTCTGCTCTACTCACTGTTTTCTTAACCAAATTTAGGTTCCCATTACCATCATTTGAGGTTGGTTTCATGCATATATCACCAAATATATCAGTTATATTTGGTTAGGGCAGTGGTGTTTCACATTTTCCTCAGAATTATTTTTTGGCCTCTTCATTCTGTATAAAAAAGTTGTACAACTGCATGTCCATTTTTTTATAGTGGTAGTTGTTCCATAGATTACAGTTTAAGTAATTGGCCCATATATCCGCAATCGACTTGAGTTGGATCTGTAATTTCTTTGTTAATTGTTTAGAAAAGTAACAATAGTTTCTTTGTTATATTATTTGTTCCACTGTTACCAAGGTAATATATTTGTTCTCCCCTTTTATTTCCCTATGTTGTGCCTGTCATCAGTTAAATTTTCCTTCGCCGAAAGTGTTGCACTTTTCCTATTCTTCCTTTATATTATTACATGTTGTGCCTGTCATGTCATTTTAGGTTTGTTTCATTCGTAACCACATTTACATATGTATTCCTAATCACCTACTCAAAGTAACCATCCCCTGGTGTGCTCATTTTTTTCCCAAATTACATGTTGCTATGAGCATCATGTCAGGTTGGGTTCATGCATCTGTCACCCAATATATGAGTTAAATTCAAGTACCACAAAGGTGTTTCACATTTTCCTTCAAATGTTTTATTGTTCTCCTCATTCTTTATAAAAAGATTTGGAGAAATACATGACATTTTTTAAACTGTAAGGTCTTCCGTAGAGTACAGTTCATGATAGTAGCTAATATATCAATTAAATCACATCACCTGCTCTGTTATTTGTGCGATTTTGTTTTTTCACAATCAAACATGTACTGAAAAAAGTTTCCCTGTAGATGCCTCATCTATTTCAATTAAGCTACCAGATGCACAGGTACAATTGTTAATCATTTCTTATTCTGCACACAAAATTATTACTATAACTATTAATTACCTGTTCCTAGAAATATTGCCAACCATTTTTGTTTTCAGGCAACAACTCCTCTGCAGGTACTTGAAAGTGCAGACAAAATCACACGTGAACTGACCAGGTAAATAAAGCAATATTATTGCTTTCCACAGTGTCAACAATATGGCATCATTAACCAAAACAAAATATTTTTCTATTTTCTTACTACAATTCATAGGTCACAAGCAAAAAGAACACTAACTTTTCTGGACAACAACTAAAGCACTGAACCAAATATAGGAATATCAACTTCGAGTGATCCCAAACGACTGAAAAAGGTAATATTAATATCAGTAAACATGCAATCTTCACACACTCAGATACAACAGGTCCACATGACACTGAAGCAAACAAAATTCCAGACATTGCAGATGGTGAACTACAAGTAATATCACAGCCAACAAATCTACCACATCCAGATCATTTAACGTGATTATTAGTAACATATCAATGTAATTTGAGCAAATTCAGGTCACTATTGCGGTCTCTTTCAACAAGGTTGTACTGTTCTTTCGGGGGTTTATTGGTTCGTATACTACAATATCCTATTTACCTAACAACTAGATCCCTACAAGTGTATGCTACAAAAAAGCTTGCCATTTCTGCACAGAGGTTCATACAAAAGCATTGTGAGACAACTGAACACACTTGATAAAATTAGGCACAGGGATTTGGTCAAAATAAAATAGTATTTGTTCAGAGGTAATTACGGGTTCATACTATATCACCAATGCCACCTTTCGACCCTATCGTCTTCTGTCTCGGCGATGCATGATAAATTTCAATTGCATTTTATAGTTCATCCAACACATGACCTATCAATCAATGCTACAACTTGCGGTCTCTTGGTAAAATTAAGCATAGGAATTTGGTGAAAATAAAAAAAAATTGGTTGAGAGGTAAATATGGGTTAATACTGTATGATGTCATGGAATAAGACATTCTTCAATATGTTCTGCATGTGGTTTGGCAAGTGCCAGCTTTGGACTGGTGTGTGCATAACATACCATTTGGCATCCAAATATTCAAATTAATAGAAATACAAAAATTTCTATTAAGCATGTATAACAACAGTATTTTGTACTAACTGTAACAATCTTTTACATTCACAGGACCAAAGTGCCAAGCAAACATCATCAGCTTCGATTGCACTCAAATAGCAGTCAGAAAAAGAAGAATGAACATAGATTACTTCAAAGTCAACCTTTCATAGTTTTTACAGCAAAATAAATCAAATGAACCTCCTTAAGTTTCTGTCAGCTACTAAATATCAGGCTTTCGCTTCCAATGATATTATTCCTCAAGAGCTACATAACACTTACTGTACACATATCTACTACTATTAAAGTGGTAAATGCCAAAATGACATATATGGGTTCTCTACAATTTCTGAGTTTCATTCATACTGTTGGTTATTGGAACATATGTTACACAATATACAATCTTTACTAATACATACTGTGAAATATAAAATTTCAAAAATGGTTATGCAAAATCTTAATTTCTGCAACTTCACGGTTCCTCCGGCAACTACAACAACGGTGGACTAAAATTTACACAAATTGTACATGCTTTAACCTTTTGTACACCCCTCTCCACCAACTCCAAATTATTAGTGGTACATCATCCTATCCTACACATTTCTCACATATTGCACTCAAATATCATCATTCCATATTACAATTCACAATAATAATTTTTTTTAAATCCCGCCGCAATGCACAGAGATATAACTAGTATAATGTATATGTGGGACATGATGCCCGTTGCCTAAGGCCTTGTTCGTTTATTCCTGTGAAGGGGTTTAGGGTGGATTTATCAGGATTTAATCCTCCACAAACTTGTGATTGAATTATTTCACCCTAATCCCTCTCAATCTAACTCAGTTTAGGAATAATCGAACAACCCCTAAGCAAAAGTAGGTCGGTAATATGGTTCTAATGCTTACGGTAGACACTGGCTCCTTGCGTACTACCTGTTCGTCACAATGCCTAACCTCAAGCCCGTGCACCATCATGTTTAATTTGTCAAAACTGAGGAGGTGCCTGAAATTAAAAGAAACCTATAGATGATGTGTGTGATATTATGCATGTCAACACGGAGGTGGCTGCCACAGAAGCACTATTCGATGAAAACGGCTTCACTTTCCTTTCAACACTTGCTTTCCTATGCCTCTTATAATTGCTGAAGCACGATCCTAGTTTTAAAGAAATTCCTCCAAACTTCCCTCTTGGCAGTTGAAAGAGAGAGGGAGCAAGGCTGGTAGAATCGAGCATTGAGGCTAGAAACATGGCACAGTGCATGCATTTTTTTTAGGATCAAGTGGTATCAGGAACTGCGTCCACTATTGACACAGTAATGGCTCTTGTGGAAGTCTTCATCCCTTACTCCAGTGCTCCACATCTGTACACTGAATTGATGGCCTTTCTTCCTGGTCTGGAACTACTAGATCGCCAGACATAACATGCAAATTTGAAGGAAGAGCCAAGCCAGTGATGAGTGTTATGTTGGATACACATTAGGTGGTGTACCTGCTGGGAGTCAGTAGCGTTTAGAAGTTCATCATGTGCAGTGTTGCATTCCTACCGAGAAGAATCAGCGAGCAGGGTGAACTAAACCACACGCATCTCCTGCCGGGATTCATGTACGAGTCGAAGAAGGAAAGAAGACCGAGCTTTGCTACAAATCCCAATACACGGATAGAGCAGAGTGCATATCTACTAGTCTACAATGTTAGATGGAGCTTGCAATGCTGCTATAGAAATCCCAACATGTGAGCTCATGGCAGACCTTTTCTCACTAGAGAAGGAACCCAGAGGTCCACCAGCTTAGTGGTGCTTTTCCAGCATTCGTGCCTCAATAGAGGAGAGGAGGGGTTGGAGCTGAGCTCTGCCAGCCTCGCCGAGTCATTCTTCATATATATAAGCACCCCTCTCAGCAAGGTACTAACTTGCCAACTTACTCTTGTCAGGCCAGCATATATGTCCCTTCTTCTATAAATATATGTTGAACATAACGCACCTGGTCTTAATTAACATAACACACGTCCAAATGTATAGTGATAATTGGTACTAAAAAACTGAATCTGCAACGATTCTTTGCTTCTTTGCCCAGCCGTGACCGGACGACTCGGCTAGCTAGTGATTCGAAACCAATCGAGCAGTGCAACTTACTAATAGAGAAAGAAAGGCGCCACACTGACAACGATGAGCGTTGGAAGAAGAAGGATGAAGTTTCGTATTGCGCATGAGAGTCCTCTGGATCTATGCCGCCTTGGGGTGCGCTGCATCTCCTCGTAAAAAACCCACGCAGCTGGTAGAGCTTGGGAGCATTGCCTCTCGTAGCCAAGGTAATACATGAAGCGCTCGCTCCGGATCGACTAAGAAATGGCTTTATGGGGCCTTGCTTAAAGTGGACATTGCCAAAGATTTTGATACTGTCAATTGATCCTTCTTGCTTCAGCTGCTAAGGCATATGGGATTTACAAGGGGCTGGGCCAACTGGGTCTCCATCATGCTCTCCACAGCAAGCACGAAAATCTTACTCAGTTGATCCTTCTTGCTTCAGCTGCTAAGGCATATGGGATTTACAAGGGGCTGGGCCAACTGGGTCTCCATCATGCTCTCCACAGCAAGCACGAAAATCTTACTCAATAGCTAGCCCGGTCACAGGATTTGTCACACGCGGGGTCTTCAACAGGGGGACCTATGCAGCTGTTATTGCTGAACAGCAATGTCGAAAACAAATTTATCTGGAAGTGGACGGCGAACCAACAATACTCGGCTTCAGCGGCTTATAAAGCTTTCTTCATTGGGCAGTGTATGACATCCCAGCTACTTGAGAGTTGAGCAAAACCCAAGCACCACCAAAGTGTAAGTTTTTTATGTGGCTTGTGCTGATGGAGCGCTGCTGGACCTCCGATCGTCTTTGGCGTCACAATCTCAGGAACTGCAATACATGTGCCCGGGCGCTGAGACTATCATGCACCTCCTTGCGTCTACTCTAGGGAGGTATGGTTTAGGTTGCTACACCCAATGAGTCTTCATCACCTTGTTCCAGTTCAGGACTTGCCGCTGCCGGATTGGTGGTGCCATGGCCGCGCAAGAGAGTTCCCAAGGAGCAGGGGAAAGGCTTTGATATGTTTGTGGTTTTGATCTGCTGGTGTATCTGGAAGGAGAGGAGCAATTGTGTGTTCAACACCTCCATGGTGCATGCCGCTCAATTAGGTAGCTGCATTATGGAAGAATGTAAAGTTTTGGTAGCTGCAGGGTTCCGGCATTTGTTGGATCTCTCTCGGCAGTATTGCCTAGGCTCTGGGTGGCGTTTCGTTGGCTAATTCTCTCTTTAGCCTCGCCATGTACTCTCTTGAACTTTGCTTCTGCTTCTTCGTAATGAAATACGTGTCCAGCAAAAGAAATGGCTTTATGTGTGTGATAATACTCGTCAGAGATAATGGCTGTTTGAACACTATGGATGCCACCTAGTACGTTGTAGCGCGAGAGATTGTAGCTGTACAAGCACAGAAGTAGTACGTCCTTGGCCTGTTGGTCCGGCCATCCTAGGACCTCCGTGGCTCGTGCCCATCGCGCAACACACCTGCGCCCAGACCCAACAACGCACAATATGTGCCAGTCCAAACAGGACTCTCGCATCCATTGTGTTCTTGTTAGGCTGGCTGCTGCATATACTCCCTCCACACTAAAAATGATGTCATTCCGACCGAGCTCACAAGTTGTTTTTTATGTTCTGGTCGGAGACGTCAAAGAGTTGAACATTTCTCACTCGGTTAGAGATACGCAAAACTTCTTTCTTTCGTGTTGAACAGTAATGTACAAACCCTAAGCTGAATGTCGACGTCACGCGAGATTATATATCCAGACTGCAAGGTACTAGTATATAGAGAAGACAGGTACCTGAATGAAAAGGTGATCAATGAAAATGGGTGGGATGGATGCTATCACACAATTATCCATTGAGAGCAAAACACACTTATGTCATTCATAATATTTCGTGTGGACAGTAAGGTGTTATCCATCGAATGAAATGTTGGTGAGAAGTAAAGCAAGCATGATCTCCATCACCCATACAGCATATGGGTGAAACGTATATCAGACAATATTTCAAGGAAATGATACTGCCTTTGAATCACCCGAGGTCACTGTTTTATAGTGCTTCCCCTGTACTACACAGTAGGATATGTGCTATATAACATGAGGAGAGCATAGTGCAGCAGTAGTGCACCCGCCCAAACCTCCAATATAATACTATTTCCTTCTCTGTAATAAACAATAGTCAGCCCGTGCTAGTTCAAGACCTAAAAAATGGCTGTTGTAGTTGGAAGCAAAACATAGTGCTTCGCACTGCGAACAGCAAGCATCAGGAAAACGTTCACCTTACTCTCCACGGCATAAGGATTACAAAATTGGTTGTTGTTTTTTTCAAGCATTAAGATAGGAGAAGAGAGTGCAAGGCGTCGAAGCGACCAAGCTGCTAAGCAATACTAACCGGCTGTTAGGCGCGGCCTAGCATGACACCAGCTATTACAGTCATCAGCATGGCCATTGCCGAGGGTGTGGCGTTCCTGAAGACTCTTTCATTACGTTGGAGGCAAAGCCGCCACGCCACCAGCAAGACAAGCGAGTCAAATGCCGCACGCGCGCCTTGCCTTTGCAATGGATTTGCGGGTGCGCAGCGAATGCAGCATCCTGAGCTGGGGTGAGCACCTGCCAGCCATGTTTTGAACCAGATTTCCCGGCTGAATAAGCAGGTGATCAATAGTTTCCGAGCCCTGGTCGCATAATTAACGTGCATGTGTCGTCGTCGCTGATGCTAACCAAATGAAAAACTTGTGTTCACACGGTGCACGGACCTTCCAGGTTTCCTTGGCACCAGCATAAGCAGAGCACGCCGAGTAATGACCCGAGTTGGACCATTTCCAAAAGACCGTGTCATCAACTCCTCGCTGCAGGACCATGCCGTCTAGGCGTTCCCTGAGATGCAGGTATTGGATAATCACTGGAACGGGCAAAACGCCAGTTATGCCACGTATCCAGGCATTCCTGTGGAGGGCGTCGGCCACCAGGCGTAGCAAGTTGGCATTCTGGCCGAGGGGTGAACAAACCGAAAGCTCTCATGAATGGAGCGAATGCACTCTGGCTTGCGTGAACCATGGGCCTAATCACTGAGGCAAGCCGGTTGGCCATAATCTTCAAGATGAGCTTTCCAATCCCGTGGAGTCTCCGACAGCACAACCATGAGGGCATCATTGGATCCGTGGAGGTCCCGGAAATCCAAATGTCGGAATGTCTCCAACGCCGCCATCAGCTCTGGACGGATGATGCTCCAAGCCACCCGACGCCTTGCCTGGCGAGAGCGACCTGATGACACCCCAAACCTCTTCTTTGGTGAAGCATTGCTCGAGATGCCTGAGATCGATGTTGGGCAAGCCTAGCTCTTGCAGGTTGATGACATTTGAACGCTGCAACGGCGTTCCTAGAATTTGGTCAAAATAATCGTAGGCAGCCTAGGCTTTGCTTTCCTCCGAGAGCAGGATGGTGTCGCCGTGCACCAGTGACCGGATGCGCTTCCTATGGCGCTGAGAGCTCGCGTGGATGTGGAAAAAGTGTGTTGGTGCGTCCCCTTCCCGTAGCCGCAGAAGCCTAGACTCTTGTCTGGCCACCGTGCGCTGGAGCCAGGAGAGGGCGACAGATTTCAACTTAACAAACCTGCGCAGATCCTCTTCATGCTGAGATAAGGCTCTGCTGTCCCTGGCGATCTCAGGCCGATGCAGAATTTCCTTTGCGACCTCCAGTTGCAGGCGGATGCTACCGATGGTCTTAGCACTCCAACTTTTGAGAGCACACGCCGTGTTCCTGAGGCACCAGTCCAAGCGCCTGAACGGGGAGGCAACTCTCAAGGGGCAACACCAGGCTGCAGGGACCAGCCTGGAAACTTTAGCTAGAAGGACTGAAACATGAACTGTTTAGCAGCGTTAAAACCGTGTCTAGGTTGAGGATGAGAGGAGCATGCTCCGAACATAGAGATGCCATGGAATGCAAATCTATATTTGGATGCAAAACCTCCCATTCGACCGTGACGAAGAATATGTCAATCATTTGTAGCGTGGGATGTCCGTGCTTGTTACTCCAAGTGAAGAGCCTCCCTTCAAGGTGAATTTCTTTATGTCTCCACACCAGGTCCCCTAGATCGTGTTAAAGTCACCACATAACAACCAAGGGCCTTCCCTGGAGTGCCTCAAGTCATTGAGCTCCTCAAGGAATGCAGGCTTCTCTTCGTCCCTCGATGGCCCGTAGACCGAAGACAACCACCACTCGGCTCCACCCGAAGCCAGCCTAACCTTTGCCGAGGCCGAGAACCGGCGTGTTGACGTGCACGACACGACCCAAGAGGAGGATCGCCAAGCTAACAAAACACCACCTCTAGTATGGACGGTAGGGAGATAGGTATACTCAAACCCCGATCCCAATAGTTGCACAATGTCAAAGTTAGAAATTACATCCATCTTGGAGGCAAACAAATGAGATGCGCTCAGCTCTCACAAGCTCTCTTACTGCATCACGATGCGACCTGGTGTGGAGACATCAGGTGCAGCACCGCTACCACTGGGGGCTGCCAGCGTCCGGGGATCTAGGGCGCTTGCAGGCACGGGCGCTATGGCCCTCGCGGTGGCACCTGATGCATCGCGTGGCATTGGGGCAGTCCGCCGCCACATGGTCTTGATGGAGGCAGTTGAAGCACCGCCCCACTAAGTCTATCGGCTCCGGCCACCGAGGCAGCTGGGATGACTGCACCGGCAGGGCAAGGCAGCGCCATTGGCGGCGACGAACGACCAGCTGCCAGTCATCCGTCGTGGGATGAGGCTGGACAGGAGGCGGGGACACCTGGCGACCAGGGGCGGTGCGGCGGGCATCCACCATGAAACCCCCTTCCCGACTAGCTTCTTCCGGAATGACCAAGGAAGGACGGCTACACCCTGCACAGCCGTGCGCGCACCTGAGGAGGAAGGCAGATCCATCGGTGCCTTCCCTTTGGAGCAGCCCAGCTCCGATGGTGCTGGCAATTTGCCCTTCCCGTGCACCACCTCCGTGTAGGAAATTTGCCACTTTGGAAATTTAATTTGCAATCTGAGATATTTGCCAATATGTGTCACCAATATATCACGGAATATTTCTGCTAGAACGGTATGCCTCATTCTGTCAATGTCTCACGGAATTAATGTTGTATTTCTTCTTTTGTACTACAAAGTAGGACAAATGTATACCAAAGAACATTCAGAGAGAATAGTGCAACATAAGTAGTGCATCCGCCCAAAAACCTCCACTCGTATTTCCTTCCACTCTAATAAAACAATGAACCTGTGACGGTTCAAGCCTCGAAGCGTGACTTGTAATTGGAAAGCAAAACATAGTTCTCTGCACTACGAACAGGAGGCATCAGGAAAACGTTCCTCTCCTCTCCACGGCATTAGGATGCAAGTTCTGATGGATGCCGCTGGCCTGCCGCACATGACGCGGCCAATATCCCGAGAGGCTGGCCACGACGTACGTGGCGATGCCGCTCAAAATGCTCTCAGCGGCGGTCGTCCTACCAATCAGCTTAGTACTACTACTACGTACTACCAAGCCTCAAGCAAAATACAAGAGCCAACTAAGTTGCCTACTGTTAACCAAGCCATTGTCACTAACTTTCACACTAGTACCTTGAAACGTCCGATCGCATGCTCCAACCCACCACACATGCACGTGCACACCATCAACCTGACGCCCTCCTGAAACTGACAGCACAGTCATGTGCTCTAATAAGGTCATCATCTTTCATCACACCAATTTATTAGTCAGATAAATGTTCCTGCATGGTCATGCTAATAATCCTTTGCGCAGGTGATGTTTTCTTATGATCCAGTTGTGTTTTTCTATAAATATCAATAAAATCTTCTTGACCTAATTTGAACTTTAGTTGAACAGGTAGGCTTTCTTCTGCATGCGTTGATATTTTAATGAAATAAAGAAACTTGTGAGCAAACTCTCATTCGACCATCAAGAAGCATGTACTGTTG
>VSTD030004281.1:0-10374 GCA_008808055.3 Sporobolus alterniflorus
TCAAGATATAACTTTTACCACTATTTTCTACTAAAATATGTGTATAAAAATTAAGACACATAGATATTAAGAAAATGAGTTTTGCTATAGTGTATACACTTCAGTATAAGTCTATACATATGCTTTATATATTCACAAACTGAATATTTTAAAAATTATTAATAACCAAACTTTAAAAACGTTGATTGTGACCTTGTCCAAAACGACTTCTTTTCTATGACTAGAGTATTAGGTACTATACCTTAGAGTTGGAGGGTACACCGTCAGCAGCTCTCTTGACAGCACGCTTGCCCAGGTTGATCTGAACAGAGATGCTGGCTTGGGACAAATCTATACCCGAGCTTTGAAGGGCTTGAGTCAACGAATTAAGCAACCTGTTACAGTTCAGAGCTGTAAGGAGCCAGGAGGGGCACTTTTATCATGGTAAAGGTCACAAATACATAGTGCTCTATAAACTCAATATTCTTAAAAGAAACTAGGCACATAACAAAATCACAAGAGCCAGGAGTACTGTGAGAACTACTCCGTATTGAGTTTAACAAATTGAGCTAGGGAAAAAAAGTAGTGACAAACAAGGAAGTGATATTCTTTGCAACATACTCTTGAGAATATTGACAGGACACGTTAATTGTTCCTTCATCTATTGTCAACTGCTGGTTATTAAGCATGTCGCTGTTCACTGGAGAGTCATCCAGAGGAGACGGACCTGTCCACTGGGGTTGGCACTGAGATGTAGCATTATCTGTAAACAAATAGAGATTATTTTATATGCAACCAATACTGCTCTCAATCAAAGAAAGCACCTTGAAAATTTAGGTAACACATGAGGATCATTAATCATACTTGTAATATTTGTTGGAGTTTCTGCTGATCTGTAGGATGCACTAGCCATGTGATCTGTTTCAACCTGATCTCGTGCCCCTGAGGCAGCTGCAGATGTCACCACGTTGTGATTATCATCAACCTTGCCTGTGAAATTAAACCCAGGGGAGGATCCATTTCTCATGAACTGTGAAGGGTCAGGCAGGGCATCTCCTGGGATATGACTTTTACTCTGCAGAATAAGCATGAGATGAGCACTTAAGTGTTGATAAAAAGTTTGTCATCCAATATCAGATTCGATAGGACAATGCACTATTAGCAACAAAGGTACCTGCGCACTTTTCCAGACTGATTGAAAATACATATTAGACTGCAACATGTAAAACTATGTTGAGACCCAGACAACCAAGAGCGGCTATTCCTTTCATAATAATAGTAATAACAGCTTTGGGGCAACGACTTACCCATGGAAGTATTTTTGCATTTTCTTGGTTCCATTCTGGGAAAGTAGCCTCATGTTTTTGTACCTTCTCTTGCAAAAATCGTATATATTCAATAACCTGCATTAAAAAAGATGGACAGAAAGAACATGTTACGCGAAAAATATGACTTCAGCAAAATAGAAAGCTGTTTAAGAACATTACCTCCAAGAGAAATGTTGCCTTGTCTCTCTTCTGATCACTGTGCGGCAACAACTCCCTAAGTATCTGAAACCTGTACATACAATGTGGAGTAAAAGAAAATTTAATTCAACCAGAAGACAGAATTTATTGTGAGCTTAAACTAGCCACAGATATTGACATTGTGCAATCACCTGTCGTTGATCTTGCTGCGTCGGCGCTGCTCTGTGGCTGAGTGTTTCGATCGTGGTGTGTTCGGCCGCTGATCTGTACCTCCATCACTGCAGCTCCCACCCTTCTGGTCTGCCCTTACTGTCAACTCTATACAAACATCACTCATAAGTGCAAAATCATAGTGGAAATGATGTGTGAACTATTTTTCATCATTTAGGTATAGATGGTACTTGACTACTTTTCCTTTCTTTATTATTTTTCAGATATACAAATGTTCAAACCATGTCAGTTTCATTTGTTGATTTGAGCTCTTATCATGAATTGTGCCATGGTAGTTTTTTTTCAGGGAAATTACAGCAAGGGAGACCCCTGCTGTGCAGCTTTATTACTAAAAACCAAAGAAAAACAAGAGTTGTACAAGGTCCCAAAAAGGAGGACCAAAATGACTCGAAAAGAAAGAGCTACACTATGGCAGGGAAGCCAACCAGCCTTGGAGGCTAAAGCGACTATCCTGGCTGAACCTATACATTTGACTATTTAAACAGAGGACGAAATTGCTCTTCCACGCAAGAAAAGAGGGGACAGAGCCCTGAAGATCTTTCCATTTCTCTGCTTCCAGATTTCCCATGCTACTAAAGAGAAGATTAATATAAAGAAGCTCGAGTTAAAGTCCAGTCTGGCTTTCTGAATAGTGTCAATAAAGGAGGCTATGATCCCAGGAGATTCCAAGATAATTCCAACACTCTGAACTGAAGGGGCACTGGAAGATTAGATGATAGGATAGTTCTTCAATGTCCAGGCTACAGTGCCATGGTAGTTTGGCAAGGGGGTATAGACAACAGAATCCATGCTGACTACTGGGAATTGGGATATAAGAAAAGAATTATTGGATATGAGCAACTTTACCTAATCGCAACACATATACCCTTCAGCTATGTAAGAGAGAAAAAGAGCATTAAAAAATTTCAAGACCGCCGCCAGCTCTGGCTGGAGTTGAGAAAGAAGACAGAATAAGGAAAATATGCTATCAGCAGTAAGATGCAACTGATCCATCAATAAGAGAGCAGGAAGGAGTGCATCTCTCATTTGATATCTATGGAACTGCAGCCAGTCACCTTGCTAACACCCCTCTCCCTCATGGTGACCCTGACACCATCAACATGGCTCCACATACCCGCAGATGCATATAGGTTTGCGAGCTGCAAATAATGCCCTGCATTAGAACGCTCCAGCTCAAAATTGTGCTGTGCTGCACACTCTGCCATGGCCAGGTTTGAGTGCCCATGCATCTTGCAACCGTGAAGGAAGGCACCCCACACACTCATTTCTGGCTTCATGGGTATGTCCATTATAAACTGATAAGACCTGTCAAGCTGTCCGGCACGAGCCAGCAGATCCACTATGCAAGCATAATGCTGGTGCCGGGGCTCTATAACATACTCATGTTTCATGGAGTGAAAGTATTTCCATCCTTTCTCCACAGCACCCACGTGGTTGCATGCTGAAAGGAGGCCCAGGAATGTCACATCGTTCAGTTTCACGCCAGTGAGCTTCATGTCCTCAAACAAGGCAACAGCCTCCTTGACATAGCCATGTACCCCATAACCACCAATTAGCGCACTCCAAACAACCACATCTCGGTCCTGCACATTGATTCATTGAAAGACTGCATGTGCACGGGCAATGTTCCCCGATTTGGCATACATATCGATAAGTGCTGTGTTGACAAGAACATCATCTCTGTACTCACTGCCTTGGACATAGTCCTCCATTCACTCTTCAAGCTCGATGGAACCGAGCTGAGAACATGCCAGGATAACAGAAAGTAAAGTGAAAGTAAAGTGACAGAGTCAGGGGTCATGCACCTCGCAACCATCCTCATCCGCTTGAACAGATGCACCGCTTCACTAGCAAGACCATTCTTGGAGTAACCTGATATCATGGCGTTCCAAAGGATCACATTCACCTGTGGGGATGGAACTGTGTCAAAGAGTGCCCTCGCAGCCACGATGTAACCAAACCTGGCATACATGGCTGTCATCGTGATCACCACATCGACTTTGCTGTCAAATCCAACCTTGACAACTAAGGAATGAACTGCTGTGGCACCAGGAAAGTCATCAAGCTCCATATATGCCTTGAGGACAGAGACGGGCAGCACAAAATCAGGTCGGACCTCACAGCGCATCATTGCGTTGAAATGGTGAACCCTCTGTAAGGGGCAGCCATTTTGCATGAGCCCTGAGTTTACCAAGGCCCAAGAGATGACATCATGGTTACACATCACCTCAAACACTTGGTGTGCACTCCACGAGTCACCACAGGCAAAGTACATCACGATGAGCATGTTGTCACAGAAATGAGTGTCCAACTCGTGGGCGGCGACGCGTAATGCGTGGGCGTGTGCCACCCGGATAGGAACGGATTTCAGAACATCAGTGATGGCAGGGCCGGAGGTAGGTGTTGGTGATGTGCCAAAGAGGCAATCATAACAATTCGGATTAAGGCCTGCCGGATATTTGATCCTAGTCGGATTAGGGTGCTAATGGGCCTACGACTTAGAAGCCTATTAGCGAACTCTATAAATATGAGGGGTCGGGCTAGGGGAAGACACACCACCATGTGACAATCCTAGCCGCCACCTCCTCTCGGACTAACCCCGAAACCCTAGCTGTGCACGAGGTGCTAGCACACTCATACATGGTGTTCCATTCATGTACGTGTGGACTTCGTGGAGGCGCTGCTGTGCTGATCGGCTATTACGACGTGGGGTTGCTGCCGGGAGGACCACGAGGAGGAGATGATCATGATCGACTACTTCCTCTACACCGATACGCGACTAGTTGCAGCGCTGCTCCAACTCTTCTTTCGCTGCTCTGCATATCTAGTGAAAACGATCCATGATCTCATACTCACAAGTTTTCCTGGGTGACACGATAGAAATAGTGCTAGTGTAGCATACCCGTTTCACTACAGTAGGAAAAACAGGTGATGTTCGTGGAGATCCAGGTGGTGACAGAACGCGAGGGAAGGCAGGCGGAGGGGGTTGGCGAGGAGCGGCAACGTGGAGGAGGTGTGGGGACGGATGGGGTATTCGGTCGAGCAGGTGGCGGGCAAGGGGGCGGAGGCAGGAGTATGCAGCAAGCGGCGCGAGCGCCACGGTCGAAGAGCCGGCTAGGCGACCGGAGACGAGGAGGTGAGCGTGGAGCTGGTGGACGTGGGCAGGCTGCCACTGCGAGCCCGAGCCTGGCGCCACCAGCGCATGCAGAATCATCCCTCCCACACTACTCGGCCTCTTCCTAACCGTCAGCTCTGCTAAACCAACACGGAGCACTACCCCGATGAGAACAAGGACTGGTGCGACCTCGTGACAGAAAAAAAGAATAGGAATGGGACCCGAAATCACCAAAATTCCAGCAAAATATTACATTTTTCACCATTGTTCGACTCTAGAGCATCTAATAACACGAATCTGCAACAGGTTTATCGGAATTGGGGGTACCTTTGAGCGAGGAGGAGACCTCGCGGCGCGCGGCGAGGGCGTCATCGTCGTCGAAGCCGGCGGCGCCGCTGGATCTGGAGCCTGAGTCCATGGTCCCGCCTCCGCCGCCGCGCCGCCCCTTCGTTTCACGCAGCTGCTGCCGCAGCGGCCTGACCTGACCGGCGCCGGCGAAAGGGAGCGTCCACTGGAGGTGCTGCTGCCCTGCAGAGGAGTGGAGGACACAACAACAAACACACAAACAAAGCACCCGCCTTTAGCTTTTTAGCTCTTTTCCGCCAACAAACAGAAGCTACGGAAGGATCGTGCTGGCGAGGCGGGACGGGCGTGGCCCACAGATCGGTGGGCGTGGGGACGGACGAGCAGGTAGCGTGGCGTGGCCGTAGCCGGCGGCTAGGCTTAGCTGTGGGCCGGGGCCGGCGGCTGGGCACCTGGAACTCACGTGGTGGGTCGCGCCAGAGAGGACGGGACACGAGGATGCATGGGCGACATGGGCCACCGCCGGGCCCGGCAATGCACGAGGCCCGTCTTTTTCCCGTACGAAACGCCACAGCACACGGCTAAAAACCAACACGAACGCAAGAACGACACTGAGGGGGGCCCAGACCCAGAGGCAAAGCTGTACACTGTGGTGTTGCTCGTTGGGCACCGAACTTTAGGAACCGAAAAGCCGAGCTGCAGACGTGACCTGACGAGTTGTGTGGTGTGCGCTCGGACGCGTGTTGGCGTGGGCGCGCCGCGTGCACGTTGCCGTCGTCCGTCGACCACTGGAACGCGAGAGCAGGAGAAAGCAGAGGCTGCCTCACCGCTTCTCGCCGCACGCACGACCAAACACAGGAGCGCGCTGCCGGATGATTGGATTGAAGCGCACCGGGCGAACAAGTAGCGCGCCGCCCCTGGCTAAGCTACACGCCTACGTACTCGGAAACACGGGCACACGGCAGCCGTGCGCCAAGCGAACAACGTGTGTGGGCAGTGGTGCACGCACGGAACAAGTGCGACGCGCGGTCGGTGAATCGGTTGTAGCGCACGCGTGCATGGAAGAAGAAAAAACGCACCTTGCCCGCCCGGCTGTGTCGTAGGCTGGCCCCAGAGGACGAGCGGCGGCTCCTCTTTGACCACGGGCGCGGGACGGATGCTGAACGTGCCGACGCCGCCGGGCAGGGGCAGCGCGTGCTGCTTTACGAAAAGCTGGGGAGGCTGCTGCGGCAACGACGTCTCCTCCTCCGGCGACTCCAGCGGCTGCAGGAAGTCGTGCGTCTTCAAGAAGAAACCTGCATCAATAAGCATGAACAGGAACAATACACGCCCGCCGGTTAGCGATGTTCAGCAGCCGGCCGGTAATCAGGTATTGTAGGACGGAAGGCCGTCGACGGCTCCGTGCGGCCAACCCCCACACGTGGTCCGTCGTTGCTTTTGGTTGTCGCTTCCTCGCATCGCCAACTTAGCACAAAAATTAAACCGCGATCATCTCAAGTCAGAGTAACTACGCCTTTTGCTATACTGACCAGTTTGGTTAATTAATTAATCGAAGCTGAGCAAGCTCGTCGCCGCTTTTCTTCTTCTTCCCTGACCGGTTAGTTGATCCCGCACAGGAGCTGCCAAATTCTGCGGCCTCTCTCCTAGCAGATCTACCTACACCGCCGACCGGCGAATACATACGATCGCTACTATAGTAGATGAGAGAGGAAGGGAGGCGTATGCAGACCTTGAGAGGGAGGCGGCGGCTTGGAGCCGGCGTGTAGCTGGAGCTGAGAATCCTTATTAGCAGCAACTGCAGCGGCGGTGTACAGGGAGAGGAAGTCGTGCTCGTGCGTCGCCGCCTTGTTCCCTGCGCGGCAGAAAATCTGATGAGAGAGTTCGGCGATGTATCCGCACCGAAAGGATCGATCCGAGAAGGCAAGCCTGTGTGCAATCTGCGTACCTTGGATGCCCATAATTGTAGCACGTCAATCGCCCCGCCCCCGCCTCGTCATGGTGGTTCACTCTGAGCTCCGCCGATGCTCCGTTGTCGTGAACGCGGCCAGAACCTTCCTTAATTTGAAGGGAGTCGAGGGATCAAACCCAGACGTGATCAGTGAGCGATCTCCATCTCTCTCTTGCTCGCTCTCTACTGTTCCCTTCACCACCATCAGTTTCTACGCCGGCTGGTATGTGGCTCACGACGCGCTTTATACGGCGGATCCCGTTGATAAACTAATCGCACGCCAGGACCGAGGACGGTGTTGCG
Source organism: Sporobolus alterniflorus (assembly GCA_008808055.3). Taxonomy (NCBI): domain Eukaryota; kingdom Viridiplantae; phylum Streptophyta; class Magnoliopsida; order Poales; family Poaceae; genus Sporobolus; species Sporobolus alterniflorus. The sequence goes on from VSTD030004281.1 coordinate 7,346, forward strand.
TGAGTGACAGCGGCGGTTATCAGTGCACGTGCCTGACACGGTTAATCGTTGGCGCGCCGTACTTGGGTGCTTCATGGATTAAGCGCACACGGATGCGGTGGCGGGGTTAATCCCGAGGCCAGCGGACGGGATTAGTGGGACATTTGATCGTAATAATGCGCGCGAAGGAAGGAGAGATACAAGGGGAGATGAGAAGGGCTCACGTGACGGTTGAGCCCGCGTGGGACCGGCGCGTGGGTTGTGGATGCACATGAGGCCGCGAATTGCGGGCATCCCGTGGATGGAGACGGGCGAGGTCATGTGCTCGAGAGATTCGGCCAGGCCACACTGCTCCCCCTCGTTCCCACTCATTTTCCCTTTGATGATGGCTTCTTCGGAAAACACAAAAAAAAAACTTGAATGCGTAGATCATACGAACGTGCCAGAATCCCGTTGGTTTTGCTGCGACGTGCGTGTCGGTTACCACGCGGAATCGTTTACAGGAGACGCGGCCACGCCAAGTCCTTGCGTTTTCTCTCCCACGCCCTCTGCTAGCTTTTTGCCGCGCTCCACCGATGTTCCACTTTCTCCCATCTCGTGCATGGTAAAAAGGCTGGATCGGTTCCATCCAACAATCACAGACCGCTTCACGTGGCGCGCACCCTATCCTCCTCGATCTTTCACCTGACCGATCGCTTCCCGGTGAATTCACCCGCACGTGGTCGACCATGCATCGGCTTTCTTTCACCGCGCTGCGCCGGCACGTAAACTCCACGTTTCCTTGTAGCACGCGCAGGACCATATCGCTCCCGCGCGCACGTAACGTACGCGAGGCGCGGCGTGTGATCCGGCCGGAGGCGGGGCGGGGATGCGATATGGTCGTCCACAGGGTACGCACGCGCGCGCGCGATCGAGATTTCACGTCTCTCCATCGACCGCGCACGCCACACCTCCCTTTCGGCGATTGAGTGCCACGTACGTACGACCGGTACGCCGATCGAGCCGGTGCCGCCGTGCGAGAGCGACCCTGCGCGGCCGGGGGTGGAGGCCCTGCCAGCCGCGCGCACCCGTCCGGTAGCAGTGGCCCTGCCAGCCACGCGCACCCGTCCCGCGCGAGGAACCGTTTCTGGAATCGCTGCGGCGCGATCAGGAGCCGGGCACGCTCACGTGTGCCAACAGTGGCGGTTCGTACCGCTTGCGGCCTGCGTGCGAGATCTTCAAAAAACCGAGGCGCTACGGGCACGGCGCCACGGCGGTCGTCTGTACATGATCAGTGGACCAGTCGGCCGCGTCTGCATGGCATGGTGTGGATTGGTGGTGGTGGTGCCTCTGCTTGGGCTACGGATAAAGCCATCCATCTGCAGCTTTGATTCAGCTGTCGAAAATCTCTAGCTAGGCAAGCATGTATGCGCCAACGCCTGCGCCACTTGCATTCTTCATGGACTCGTGTGACGGTTTGTGACTAGTATAACTTGCGCACCACATTTGCAATGTGCAGCGTAATACAGAGACAAGAATATGTGTAGTCCCTTCGAACGGGAAATGTTGCGACACACACAAGAGAGAGAGAGAGAGAGAGTAGCATCCCTCCACGATTGACTACGGGGCCTGCAAGGATTCATCCATGCATGGATCATCATGTCAGGTGGATAAAATAAACCATGGGGAAAAACTTTCTGCTTGAGTACACACCTTTCCGTCGATGAACCCTGCTTGTTGTTCCGATCGATAGCAGGATCTCCGTGCCAGGCAAAGTGCCCCTTGCTAATCATTCCAGCTAAAACCTTACCCGTACGCCGACCACCGATCTCTATCTACTACGGTGAACAGCAATTGGAACAGATTGCTCTGCTTTTCTGTGAGTTGTCATGTCGGAGTTCTGCATAATATATCGCCCAGCCGGCACGCATATGCATATCTTGTCTTAGATAATTCTCGATCCAGCTTTAGATCCATGGCGCCATCATGCTGGCAGCATCACCCCATGTGTACACTGTCTTTATCTTCTTTCTTTTATTCCCTACCCATTACACTTATTTAGCTGGTTTGTTGCCGTATAAGCACGTTGATGGGCCGGGTCTTATATGTAGGTAGAATATTAATCCTGTTGAGATGCTCTCGCTCCTGCACTTTGTCGATCCAACGTAACAGGCAGGCATAAGTTTAGCTATTTGAACCATATCTATTCGACACTTCAAGGTAGGCATGCATATACTGGCTACGAGTAATTGTTGTGGACAAGCTAGCTTTATATATATATTTCGATAATGGATTAAAGTATCGTCCATGTGGAGAACGAGCCCATATACAAACCAATCTGTCAAGCTCATTGTGCATACACCCGTCCTCGGCGAAACAACACGACAAATTAGTTTCTCAAAAAAAACACGATAAAATAACCTCACACGGGGTTAGATGATAAAAAGTCATTAGCTCAACACTGCTCCAGAGTGGAAGATTCTCACTGATGGTTTAGGAGAAGAAAAAGTTCAGCCTGTTTTTAAAAGGGATTGATTTATAGACCACAACTCCGATGAACATATGCCTACCGTGGCTTGGACATTCCCTCTGCGCAGGCCGGAGCCTTCGCTGCTTTGTTTAAGGAATCAGCTTAGGGATCAGTAATTTATTCGGGATTAAATTAACTAGGCAGGCTTGCGGTTGGAGTGTATCAGCTTCCACTGAAGTCGGTGGGTTTTACCTAGCGTTCGTGAGAGCATGTGACGAGGGTTGATTATTAACGTAGGAAGGCTATTTCAGCGAACCCCGAACGGGACACGTGTGCGCGTGTGAGTGGTGGATGTGTTAGCCTGGGCGCCGTTGGGTCACGTTAGAGGCTCCACCTGCCGCACACCGGATTCAGCGAGCCCCGAACGGGACATGTGTGCGCGTGTGAGTGGTGGATGCGTTAGCCCGGGCGCCGTTGGGTCACGTTAGAGGCCCCACCTGCCGCACACCGGATTCAGCGAGCCCCGAACGGGACACGTGTGCGCGTGTGAGTGGTGGATGCGTTAGCCCGGGCGCCGTTGGGTCACGTTAGAGGCCCCACC
>VSTD030004282.1:0-10374 GCA_008808055.3 Sporobolus alterniflorus
GAGCAACATCTATACCCGTCGGAAGATAGGATGGAAAATACTAGTTGTTTTGGTGACTTCAAAGCATAAGAAAGCGGTGTAATCACGCATCATAATCCGTATGTAACCTACTGATTAACGCGGCTAACACCCCGCTTAACTGAAACCTGCACCACGTAAAACCTTGGCTTGTTTGTTTATTGCACCGGCACTCTCCCTCAAAAGCGACGAGTTCAATCACACGTATCGCCGAGCCATACCTCTCTGTCCTCTCTCTGACCTCTTCCTCATCGTGGTGTCGCTGTCATCCCCGACTGCTACCCCTCGCCGGCCATGGCGACCAACGGCTCCCCACCGGGCGGACGCTGGAGGTGCGGCGCGGTCACGCGCGTGGACCTCGTGACCGTCCTCGTCGCCGCGATGCTCTGCTCCGCTTCCTACTGCCTGGGGATATGGTACAACAGCCGCGGCGCCGCGGACAGCCGTGTCCTCGGCGCGAGCGTGGCCCTCGCCGCCGCCGCCGCCGCCGCGTGCGGGAGCGACGACCCGCTCGATTTCGAGGCGCACCACAGCGCCGAGGGCGCCGGGCTCTCCGTGTCCTCCGTATCGTCGTCGACGGCGGGTACAAACACGCGGCGAGCATTTCGCAGTGCCACGCCGTGGGGCACGGAGTACCGCGGCGCGTTCGCGCGGTGGAGGACCCGCGACTGGAAGGCAGGGATTGTTGGTGGCGGCTTCCGCTTGTCTGGCGCCGTCCGTGCGTAAGCCAAGACCCCGTGTTACGGCCTCAGCTTGCGCGCGCCGGCTCTCGGTCGTCGTTCGTCAATCCCTATGGACGGACAGCAGTTTCTCTGTTTCGGCCATTTTGGAGTTCTCTTTTTTTCCGGAGATGTAGAGGACTTATGTGAAAACTGCTACACTGATATGGACGTGGCGGAGATTTGATGATCCAACCAAGGAGGGTTAGGATTGTTTTCTTTTGTTTCTTATCTGCTCATATTTTTTTTAGATAATGAAAAATGGTTTCAGCCTTTCCTTCATACGAACGAGCTATAGCCACCTTATTACAAACTAATAAAATGGACAGCAACAAAACCAACACAATCCGATCAACAGTCTGAATATAAAGAAATTAATATCAAATTCTATTACTAAATCTCCAACTGACGAAAAGTTACAAGGCCACCATCTCAAGTTTATTGCAAGCACCATGGATCAGCGCTTTGATGTGGTCATCATTTTCTAGCTGCGACAAGAACAGGAGCCAATGCATTCCTCGGTATAGTACCTGCAGAAAAAGTTTTGCTTGGAGCTTTGTCAAAGACAATATTATTTCTACTAAGTCATATTACCCAACAAAAAGCCAAAGAAGCAACAAATAATTGTCTTTTTAAACTCCCACCCAATGTATTAGACCAAGTGCCAAACAAGAGGTTAGTACTAAGAGGTGGCCGAATATCGAAAGTAATGTGCACTAGTCCCCACACAAATCTAGCATAATAACAATCAAAGAACATGTGTTGTATGCTCTCATCTTTACAGCAGAAGCTACATTATTTACTCCCATTTTAGTTGCGTTTTGCTAGGCTATCTTTTGTTAGAACGACCCCTTTATACACATATCACATGAAAATCTTAATTTTCAGCGGTATTCGCACCTTCCACAATTTCCTATTTGTATCCACAAATCTATTATTATTCAAAGCCAGGTACATAGAGTAAACAGTAAATTGACCATGTTGATGCAAATTCCAACCGAATACATCTTTAGAATCCACCAATTGTACTAATGCAACTCTCATAACTAAATTGTTCCACAGGATCAAGTTATTACCAGCTAAGTATCTCCGGAACGTAATGTTTAGAGGAATTGCACTTAGTACATGAGCTATTGTATCACTCTTTCTCCTAGCAATGTTATAGAGCGTTAGGTACTATTATTGAAAGCTATAATTGTCTAACCACTTGTCCTCCCAGAAACAGATTTGTCTCCCATTCTTAATTTGGAAGGATCTTTACCAGAGGAAATCGGGTTTAGCAATCATCAGTCCCATCCAAAATTGGGAATCACCCGATTTCTTTTCGACCTTTCCTATTGTTTGATTCGTAAGATATTTTTTCCTTAAAATTTCATGCTAGAGCCCGTCCTCATTTATTAGCTTAAATAACCATTTAGTTAGTAAGCACTTGTTCTGTACTTCAATATTTTGTATCTCCAAGCCGCCCTGTTCTCTAGGTTGGCAAATCATATCCCATTTAGCTAGCCTGTACTTCTTTTTTTTTACTATCATTCAGCCAAAAGAACCTTGATCGACAATAGTCTATCTTCTCAAGAACTCCCTTTGGTACTTCAAAAAAAGACAACATGAACATTGTAAGACTCATCAAAACAGAATTGATGAGCACCAGTCAGCCACCTACAGATAGGAATTTTCCTTTTCCAATTACTCAATTTTTTCTCTATCATTTCCTCTATCATTTTCCAGTCACTATTATATAACTTCCTGTAATGCATAGGTATTCCTAGCTATCTGAACGGATACGGACCTTTTTTACACCCAAACAAATTTTCATACTGCACTTCATGATCTTTAGCCTCTCCAATGCAAAATAATTCATTTTTATGGTAATTAATTTTTAGGCCAGACATTTGTTCAAAAGCTACAAGTAGCAGCTTCATGTTCTGAGCCAGTTCTAGACCGCGATCCATAAAAAGTGTAGTATCATTCACATATTGGAGAATGGAGAGTCCATCATCGATGATATTTGGAATTACCCCTGATATTTGACCTCCAAGTTTAGCCCTATTGTCTAACTCCTCTTCATATTTGGAAATTCTTCCCCACTTGATCATTCACCTTTATGCCAACATGCCCACCCTCCATGAAAGAAGCTACCCACTTACACCAGGTAGAAGAGAAGCCTTTCATGCGTAAGGTTTGTTGCACAAAGGTCCAATTGATTTTATCATAGGACTTTTCAAAGTCTAACTTTAGTATGACTCTGCTCTGTTTCTTCCTATGCATTTTGTGAATCATTTTGTGCAATATAATTACTCCTTCCATAATGTTTCTCCCCGATAAAGAGGGTGGTTTGAGTGGGACTAATCACTTTCTTTGATATCTCCGTAATTCTATTCGTAGATACCTTAGTAAATATTTTGAAACTCACATTTAGAAGGCAAATGGGCATGTATTGCTGGATTGTTGTTGCTTCCCGGCTCTTTGGTATAAGGATGATCGTGCCAAAGTTTAACCTATATAGTGGGAGGGAGCCATCATGGAAATTCATAAACAAGGCCATCAAATCTCCTTTGATGAAATTCCAACATGCCTGATAAAACTTAGTAGGGAATCCATCAGGGTCAGGTGCCTTATTATGTTCCATCTGGAATACCGCCTGATGCACTTCCTACTCACTAAATGGTTTCACTAACTATTCATTCTCCACATCAGACAATTGGGGTATATCATCCATCCTAGACTCATCTAGAGATATAGTGCTCTCATCCGACGGTCCGAATAGATTTTTATAATATCTAGTAATATGCTTTTTAGAGCATCATCACCTTCAATTATTTGACCCTCGTGTTGAAGTTGGAAAATTATCGACTTCCTATATTTACCGTGCGCAACAAGTTGAAAATACTTAGTATTAGAGTCTCCTTCTAACAACTCCTTAACTTTTGCTCTTTGGTACCATTTCATCTCCTCTTCTCTCAATAGTGCGGCTAATCTGTTATTTAAATATTGTTTTACCCCAACCTCATTAGAATCTAGTGGTGTGCTCTCTGCCTTTTTATCTAAGAGATCAAGAGTATTCAGAATATGTTTCATTTCTTTTTTGTACTGTCCACTTGTATTTTTGGCCCAACCCCTCAAATAATGCCTAATCCTTCTAATTTTTCCTTGCCATCGTTCAGTAGGATTATTTCCTTCCGAATGGCTGGACCAAATCCCTCTTATCATATTGACGAAACCCTCCCTGAGAAGCCACCCACATTCGAACTTGAATAAGGGTTCATGGCTGCTAGTACTAGTTTCACCCGAGTTTAACAAGAGTGGAGTGTGGTCTGAAATACCCTTGGTAAGGCTTGTACCATTGTCAGCGGGTATTTTTCCTCCCATTCCGTGGTCACTAATACCCGATCCAATTTTTCAAAAGTCAAAGATGAGAGGTTATTGGCCCATGTATACTTTCTACCCGACATCTCAGTTCCCACAGATTTAACCCATCAATAACATCATTGAAGAGGAAGGGCCATCTATTATTGAATCTATCATTGTTTTTTTCTTCAGATCTTCTCATGATGTTAAAGTCGCCCCCTATCATAAGGGGGAGGGACTCATGACTACACATGTTTACCAGTTCAACTAAGAAACTCTCTTTTTGGTTGTCTTGGGCTGGACTATACACAACTACTAACACCCATTTAAAGGAATTTGCTTTGTTGCATAAATGAAATTTAACATAGTAGTCCCTCTCATCTATAGCACCGATGTCCACAACCTAAAGATCAACACCTGCAAGCATCACTCCAGATCTACCTTTAGGAGCCATAGTATGCCAAAGGTAATCCCTCCTCGCACATAGGTTTTTAAGGAAGCCAGCATACATTCACACCTTCCAGTCTCCAATAGGGCGATAAAATTTAGATTATGCTCTTTAGTAAGATCACTAATGTGTTTTAGTTTTTGGAGGTCCCTTAGTCCATTTGTATTCTAGTAAATCCCTTTCATTTTCCAACACTATAAATGTTTTCTTTGTCTGACCTATTCCCCTTATGTGATCATCGTGGTGATTGTTTCCTTGGAATAGTTTTGCAATCTGAAGGATAAGCACTATCCAAGTCCATCACCTCGTCCATTATCTCATAGCACAGGGAATTAAGAATCAATTTATCTACCTCTTCCTCAACAAGCTCTTTCTCCTCTTGATCAAATATTTTAGAAACTTCATCTATATTAACTTTCTCTACATGTCTATCATTTTCATGACATTTGATCCTTTCTATTGCTTTGCACACTTCTAAATCATCCTTACCCAAGGTTATACCAATCAATTCTAAATTGTCAACAACATGCTCCTTAGAAAAGTGGAAAAAGGAAGCAACAGCAGAATCTGTGTTTCCTTGATCAAAGGAGGCATCCAAATTATGAGCCACCTTCGTTTTCTCAGCCCGTTCGAGGTTAGTTTGATCATCATTCTCAGATGACCGTTTACTCCAATGATGCGGTGGCGAAGCTTCGGGGGATTGCTGCCAAAAGCTTGACTCAATCATGTGCTGCAACTTCGACGACTTCTTTCATGCATGTCGCTGTAAGGTCTATCATACACTCAACATCTGGATGCTCAACTCCCCCATAATCTGGCTCTAACTCAGTCACCACAGCTGATGCATTCTCCTTGGGGTTGGTTCCATCAGGCACATGCAACTAGAACAACGCCCTTGTAGTTCCCTGCCCCTCTGACTTGCCCGGTTGTTGGCTCAGTTTAGAACTGCTACCACCATCTGGTTGAACCACACCTCCATTATCAATTTGCATGTTATTAGTTTCATGCAAATCTATCTTGCCCTCTCCTTCTCCCCCTGCATCATTGAAATCATCCATCTCCAGAAGCTCCACCTTATCCTGCGCCCCCTCAGGTTCAACTTTGAAATGGAGTTCATAAATAAAATCGCCAATGACAATATCAACAACAGACTGTGGTATCAAATCCGGGTCAAGAACAAGCACTTGAAAGTGTTTGGAGTAAGTTCTTCCACCATCGATCTAAACTTGTGCCGCAGTCAGGTTCCCCTATATCACCTTGATCACCACTATTTTAGAAACTTCTTTATTCCTCGGAACCGCTGAGTGGGGTATATAATAAAACCCTAGCCCATCCACCGCATACCCACAAGTCATCGCAAAGGATTTTACCGCCTTTTTGTGTAGTGTGCACCTAGCCTTCACATGCGAGGTGCTGCCACAAAATTCGCATACCAGCTGAACAACATATTCCTCTTTTGGATGACTGTTGGGATAAATAGCCGAAGCTGGATAAATAGCCGAAGCTATTTATTCCCGAACACGAGGGTCAGTGGGTAAGTACGAGGGTACGGAAAACAAGAGAGGGACGACAGTAAATGGCAATAACTACTCCCAGGTGTCTCTTCAATGTGCACTCGGGAGTCTATTTATAGGGGTAGTTACAGGTGGTTATTACAATGTCTGTAATGGTCCTGTTCACCTGTCCTAACCTATCACTGTACAGTCATAGGGTTATTACAGTCCTTTGAGATTTACAAATATTTCCATGCCCCACGAATGAGGACGCGACGTGTGTCCACCTTGCCATATCATTGACCAGGAGGACCTCCGACACACCAATGATCTCCGCCTCGGCCTCTTCGCTACCTTGAGGCCTCCGGCGTGAGGATGACCTCTAGCTTGACCTCCCGCCTATGCCTGGGCTTCATCGTGGATGACTTGATCCTGCAAAAAAGAGCGAAGGTGTGTGGCAACCTTCATTCCAAAGCGAAGGTTCGTCAGGATCTGTATCCAAGGGTGAGCCTCAGTTTTGAAATCTCCATGGCCTCCGGACCACATCCCCAATAGTAGCCCCTCACAGGCAAGGTTCAATCCTGATGAGCCGATTCTACGACTCTTGCGAGGAGATTCCCCCAAAAGTGTCACCCTCGCTCACTGGGATTGAACCTTTGCTTCGTGAGTTGTGATGAGGGTTTTGATAATCGGGCGTTCTTCGCTCTGCTGTGTAAAAAGCATCACCCTTGCCTTCGAATGCCTGGTTGTCAGAATTTGAGGTCTATCTTGACAATGTTTTACAGGGGTCCTGGAGCCACTTGGGCTGACTTCCTGGCCCAGTCGGGCTTTTACCCTATTTGCTATTTTATTGTGCGCGCGCGGCGTGGTGTGATTACCGGGGTTGTTTCCCCCACCTTCTATATATAGCGCTTGTGGGGTAGCTCTAATTTTTACCTTTCATTTGCTTGCTGCCCTGTCTTTTGCTCTCGCAATTCCACCTTCGCTACTACAATTTTCTTTGGAGCTTCGCATCTTGTTAGTTGAAGCGATGGAGGGAGAGTGTTCTCCGATCCTTGACATCATGGGTGATGCGTCGAAGGTTCCTTTGCCAGAGGCCTCGATGGCTAGGTCTTCGTCTGACGCCTCCTTGGGGTGGGGGGGGGGAGGGGCTAGCGATGAAGCTGAAGTTGAAGCGAGGATACTGTGGATCCATGCGAATTTGCGCAAAGCTATGACTTTGGGGCCTCATTGGTTACTGTGGGTCACATTCGGCAAGTGGAATCTCTGCTGTATTTTGCCGAAGGTTCCACATGTGAGCTAGGGGAGGAGACTGTCCCAGAGCTAAATGATGATGAGGCTATTGTCTTCGAGAAGTTCTTCATGGTGGCGTTGTGAATGCGGCCTCATCTGGCTCTCACGGAGATTTTCCTCAAGTATTGGGTGCAGCTGCACCAGCTGACCCCGAATGTCATCACCCAACTATTTAAGTATTTTTGGGCTGTGCTGAGCTTCGGTTGAGAGCCCAGCAGCGATAGCATTGCTAAGTGTTATGAGTTACATTATCAGCCAAAGAAGGTCATCATGGACAACTTCTAGAAATTTTAGTAGTTTGGTGTTATCAATTTTTGGCTCACTCCAGCTATCAGGAACAAGTGGTCAACCGGGTGGATGAGGGCCTAGTTTTATTGCAAGGTACCTTTGCACGCTTTCCAATAAGGAGGGAAATCTATCCATGCTCTTCGTTCGCACATGAGTGCTCTGAAGTTTGGCATGAAGCCCTCTATTGAAAATTCAGGCGAAGACTTAAGTGATGATGCTTTCATTTGGGCTTCCAAATGTATCGGTGGTCAGGACACTATGGAAGAATTTGTGTCTTCTGGTGTTTGGCCATTGGCTGCCGATGTCAGTTTCAAACAAGTGAAAGTCGGTTTGACTCCAATCTCGAAGCTCAAGGTCCCCCCTGCCTAGATTTCCCCTTTCTCATGAGGATGATGAAGATGATGCTGGGTTTCTGGTGAGGGTTGAGTAGGAAGCTAGGGTGATTGAAGAAAAGGAAAGCACAAGCTATTGGGAAAGTTTTGGCCAAGAGTCCAAAGGTGCCTGAGAAGAAAAGGATAGAGCCTGAGAATTTCACTGCAGCACATGTGAAGGGTGGTCTAAAATGGTCATCAGATGCGGATATCTCATCGGCCAAATTCGTGAAGCTGAGTAAGAGTATCGTACCTCACGCAATTTCTTCTGCGGCCGCGGCGTGCATTACACTCGAAATGCACAGTTTGAAAAGTGTGTCCGGCGCTTCAGGCTCTAAAGCTGGTGGGGGTGGCCTAGGCTCTTTACTGTGCCCAGGGCAAAGAAGGCTGCCCCATCCGCTAAGAAATGCATTGTTCCAGCTATTGGGGCTCTAGCTGCGATATCTTCAGAAGGGACTCAGGAATTGTCACCGCATGGTCAGGCACACGAGGTTCAGTCGAGAGTGGAGCCTCGTGGTCGATCCTCGGAGCCTCGAGTTCAATCTGTGACGACTTCGGTGCTGAGGTCTAACCCTGAAGCTTCTCTTCCTAACCCTGAAGGTCTTTTTTTATCTACTGTGGTATCCTTGTTTTACTTGTGTTATTCTTTGATTTTCTAGGTGCTGCACTTGACAAAATTTGGTCAAAATTGGTGGAGGTTGAGCATTGTGAGCAGGCTCTGACCTTCGAAAATGACGGTCTTAAAAAAAGACTTGGAGAGTGCGCGTACTACACATGATGCTGTGGTGAGGGATAAGGAAGAAGTGCAGAAAGTCAAGCACGTGAAGCTACATCGGTTTCAAGATTCTGTTCGTAAGAAGCTGGCCGAGCTTCGACGCGATACAGTGGCCTCGTTGGCTGCGCTCGGTGGAAGGAGTGTAGAGTTCCCCACCAGTGCTTCTTTGTCTAACTTTTTTGAGTGGTTCCAGGTGGAGGTTGCGGTGATGCCTACCACCTTTGCAGAGTGCAATGAGAATATTACTTGCTATGCTCTCATTGGCATTTTCCAGATGCTTGCGGGGGAAGGGTGTCAACATCTGCCGGAGCTAAAAAAGCTGGCTCTTTCCTATGATGCCTCGGTCCTTCAGGATTTCCTCGCTGAAACTGGCCAGATAGCAAAAAGGCTCATGAAGAATTGGTGGACTAAACATGGTCTGCCATACTGTATACAAAAGATTGAAGAAGAGAATTGGGTGAGCTCCGATACATTGTCTTTAGGAGTAGATTTATGTATGTCATTGTCTAACTATTTGTTCTTGACTAGCCCAAAGCTAATGAAGGCATCGAAGGTGGTGACGTCAATGAGGGCATCAAGGTTACCAGAGATGGCATGCAAGCGGAGACTTCTGCACGAGGGGCCTCCGCTACTGAGATGGTTGGGGATAATGCCGAGGCAGAGATGAACATGTCAACGGAGGCTCCTGCGGCTGATGTGGTCGTTGCTCCGAAGGTGTGAGTGCTTGAGAGCGGATTTGTTTTTAGATGGGTGGTTTTTGTTGGATTTAAATGATGTATTAAACCTTTGCAGGTTCCACATGAGTCTAGACCTGCGCAGGGATTGGATATTATTTGTGTGGACACGCCCATTGGCGAAGTTGTTGAAAAATCTAGTTCTTATGATCTGTCCATTTTTTCTTCTGGAGCCGATTCCCAGGGTGTCGAGATTGCTACAGTTGCATCCAGAGGTTCTAGTTTGAGCATCGGGGAGTTATGGCCTGACATAGATAAGTTAGACAAAATACGGTGCGAAGATACCTCCGTTGTGCATACCCGCGATGTTTCGGTTCATGGGAGGAGGGCGACAGCGTCGGCCGAGAAGGCTGGTCGATGCTCTAGGTGAGAAGGTAAAAAGGCCTTGTTGAAGGACGTTCTAGGGACCTCTAATATTAAATCGAAAGGCCGCGGAGGCAGTTCTACAAAAAGGGAAGCTACGGTAATCTTGTCTGCTGCTCTCGGAGCAGTTTCTCTATGCATGCGGAGGTCGTTTGTACAAAGACGATATTCACCTTCGACAGGTATGGGTCTAAGTGAATGGGAGGTCATCTTAGATGAATTTACTCGGATGGGTTACATTGTAAAAGAAGAACCCGTCAGTGATGGTGGTGAATGAGATCTTCGCTTGCCATTGTTGTTGTTCTAAGCTATCACCTTCGTGTAATTTTAATTTGAGGTAGCGTCTTTGTGCGACTTTGTTAATGTAAACTAACTTAGGAAATGTCAGTTCACGTTTATGATTTAGAAAAAATGGAGGTGGCCTCGGTGAGCTGACGATTATTTGTTTTTGAGTTTGGTCCTCCGCCCTCATGCAATTCATCGTTCGTGATTTAAAACAAAAAAGGCATTACCCTGCCTTCGAT
>VSTD030004283.1:0-10373 GCA_008808055.3 Sporobolus alterniflorus
ATCTCATTTTCAAAAGGTTAATGATGACCAGACGGGATTAGAGGCCTACACATGAGATCACAATAAACAAGGGTTAAGAGACTTCAGCGGGAATGCTCTTTAGGCAGCAGTAGATGAGAAAGATTAACCTAATGTAAGATTAAAGCCATTGATTCGCTTGCTTTAGGTTGGATGATGACACCAACCGGCAACCGGCAAGGGCATTACTATTGCCCTCCTACAGACTAGAAAACCCAATATTGGGAGTTGCTCAATTATTCCTCAACAAAGGCAACAAGCCTGGATAATATGCAAATTGCAATCATGTGTCTATTTCTTGGGAGAACGAAAATACAGTCACCTGTTAATGCAATTCTTCCCGCTTTATGCTAGAGCCTATTATTCCAAGCGACAGCCCAGATACCATAGCTGCAGTCAGCACAAGTTCAGTTTGTTAGTAACTGGGCTCTTACTCTTATCGAGAGAGATGATGACATTAGAAGTTGGGGTAATTTTTTGGTTTATTTCTCACACAATGTCATGCCAATCTGAATGGTTGGAGTTCCATATTTATAGCTGGCCAAGACAACCAAAGCATATGCCGAGATGCTAATCTAAGATGCTAGTCTAAGATGCTGGTCTAAGATGCTGTCCTAAGATACTGTCCTGCTAACCACCATGCAAAGAACCACAAAGACCAATATTACAAAGATTTATTTCATCATTCTCCTCATAAGTCTTGTACGTCGTCTTATGGGAGAGTTGGATCATTCCGATCCTGGAGCAAAGCTCATGGAACATGATCCTCCCAAGGGGCTTGGTGAGCAGATCCGCAAGCTGGTCCTTGATGTTGATGTAGCGCGCCTTGAAGCTCCCTTGCTCTCCACCCTGAGTTTCATCTCTCCAGTGTCTCTGCCGAGGAGATCACCAAGCAGTCGAACAAGCCAGAGCGCCTGAGTCGAAGCTGTGGAGGTTGCTGTGTACTCGACCTCACAGCTAGACAAGGCCACCACCTGCTGCATGATCGACTGCCAGCTAACGAGGCACTTGCTGATGAAGAAGAGTATCCCGCTCGTGCTCTTACTGGTGTCGATATCACCGGCATGGTCGCTGTCACTATACCTGACAAGGTGTGCCTCTCTAGGGCACCTCGGGTAGTAGAGGCTGTGGTCGAGAGTCCCTGCAACATAGCGGATGATTCTCTTCACAGCCTGCTGGTGCTCCGTCTGATGAAATAAATCCTTGTACTGTTAGTCTTTGTGGTCCTCTGCATGGTGGTTAACATGACAACATCTTAGACTAGAATGACATCATCTTAGAGGACAACATATTAGAGGATAGCATTTTAGGACAGCATCTTAGGACAACATCGTAGGACAATATCTTAGACTAGCATCTCGACATATGCTTGACTGCCTTGACCAGCAATAAATATGTAACCCAACCCCTAGGTTGGCATGACATTGTGTGAGAAATAAACCAGAAAATTGCTCCAACTCCTAATGTCATCCTCTCTCGATGAGAGTAAGAGTCCAGCTACTAACATCTCCCTCGGTCCTCAGCCGACAGCAGGAACACCGGCTGTCCATGCTAATTCCTCCTCTCCTACACAGATGAGCAACAGCTCATCTGAGGCAGCCTCTTCCCCACGTAACAGCCCCCCACTAGTGTGTCATGTCCGAAGGACAGTCTCAGCTCTCGGTCGCCTCGAGCTCGCAGCACCGGCAAGAGGCCGAGGTTGTCGCGGCAGAGGAATGCGAGCGAGCAGCGGCAGAGACTGCAACGATGGCGACAAGGGCGTTAAGGCTGGCAATGACGGAACTGGCAGTAACAAGGGCAGAAGTAGAAGCATCAGCAGCTCTGTCTCAGCCGACGACGGCACCGATGATGAGCTCAAGCTGGCGAGGGAGGCAGCGTGAGAGCAGGCGGCGTAGTGGGCAGCCGCGCACCTCCAGGGGTGTGGTGGCGGCAGCTCAGACGGGCATGGATGCACCGGCGGCTGGGTCGACGGAGATCGCGACCTTTACAGGTAGCATGGCTCTCCCTCCCCGGACAAGTACCATGGTCACCATGGGATCCAGGCCATTATCAGGGACGTCGGTCCCGACGGCGGGTGGCCTACCCTCACCAAGACCAACTACGTCGAGTGAGCCGCGGTGATGAGGGTATGACTCCAGGTGCGGAACATGTGGGAAACAGTTCGGTACGGCGACGTCGACTACTACGAGGATCAACGGGCGCTGGATGCCCTCATTGTTGCAGTCCTGCCCGAGATGCACTTCTCGCTTTCTAAGAAGCGGACTGCCAAGGAGGCCTGGAACGCCATCGCTGCGGCACGCATCGGTAGCGACCGCGCTCGCAAGACCACGTTGCAGGCACTTCACAAGGAGTGGGAGAACCTGTCCTTCAAGTCAGGTGGGGATGTTGATGACTTTGCTCTTCGTCTCAACACTCTGCTGCAGAAGATGGTGCAGTTCAGCGATGACACCTACGACGAGGAGAGAGCCATTGAGAAGCTCTTCTGTTGCATCCCTGAGAAGTACAAGCAAATTGCTCGCTCGATCGAGTCTCTACTGGACCTCTCCACGATGTCAATCGAAGAGGCGATAGGTCACCTCAAAATCGTCGATGACGACGAACCACAACCTCTCTCGGGGCCTATCACCGTCAGTGGGAAGTTACATCTCACTCGGGAATAGTGGGAGACCTGCTAGGGTGACGGGAAGAAGGGGGAGTCCTCTCCCTCGACGGGTGGCCACAAGCACGGCAAGCCGCGCAAGGCGCGCGGAGGCACCCATGACGGGGCGACTAATGTAGCCGATGGAGAATGTCATGTTCGGCCGTCTGTAGGCGAGGTAGCGAAGGCTCCCCACAAGACACCGGTACTGCGTAGCGTCCACCTCCTCCGTCGTGATGTCGTGACTCAGCTTTAGCCTCTACTCCATCGGAGTGAGAGTTGGGTTATAGTTGGTGAGGCCAGCCAGCTCAATGACACGTTTGGCGTAGGCGGTCTGTCGAAGCGTGATCTCGGAGTTGCCCTGGTGCACCTCGATCCTCAGGTAGAAGGAGAGGGGCCCCAGGTCACTCATCTGGAAGGTGCCCTTCATCTCTTCATTGAACGCTACCGCCTCCGTATCCTTGGTGCTGGTGATCACCAAGTCATCGACGTAGACACCCACCGGCAGGGTGTTTCCTCCATTGCCCTGCCGGTAGATGTTCGCCTTGTGTGTGCTTTGTCCGAAGCCCATCCCTCGAGCGTAGAGTTCAACTTGGCATTCCACGCCCTCGGTGCCTGCCGTAAGCCATGGAGGGTCTTACACAGGCGCAACACCTTGCCTTCCTTGCCAGGGATCGCAAATCCCGGTGACTGATGCACGCAGACCTCTTTCTTTAAATCGCCATTAAGAAATGCCGACTTGATGTCCATGTGATGAACATACCAGCCTTCCTGCTGCCGGTTGAGGACCGAGGGAGGCGTGGGAAGGGGATGAGCAAGAGATGTTTATGCTGCAGGATAGAACGGCTCTGATACCAGTTGTTAGTAGCTGGACTCTTACTCTCATCAAGAGAGAGGATGACACCAGGAGTTAGGACAATTTTCTGATTTATTTCTCACACAATGTCATACCAACCTGAGGGATTGGGGTTACATATTTATAACTGATCAAGATAATCAAAGCATATGTCGAAAAGGTAGTCTAAGATGCTGGTCTAAGATGTTGTCCTAAGATACTGTCATATAAGATGCTGTTCTGTTAATTATCATGCAGAGGACCACAAAGATCAACAGTACAAGGACTTATTTCATCACACTTCTTCGCATTCATCAAATTGTAATAATACTGCAGGGATATACTTCATAACTGAAGAATTATAGAGGACATAGTAGTACATACTGTGCTTATGCAATATACTGACTTTTTACTAGTATTCCATTCACCAGTTGCAATATATTAGTTTTCTACAGGACCAAGTTCTGTCACTTTAGCCATGCATTCATCAATTCGACTTCACATTCAAGACCAGTCATGATATATGAATTGAATGTTATACAATATATATAGATTTTCTACTAGTATTCCCATCTTCTAAGCAAGGGACAGTGACTGACCTTAGGATGGGACCCTTCAGCATTATAATCCTTTGCTTCTGCGCTACAGTTGCTACAGCATTAGATTGTCAGATTGAGCCCCGGTGCACCGAACATCCACCAGATCCTTGCATTCTGACGTTAAAGAGATACTGCGTTACAGGTCTTCAGTCTGTGCCCCATGAGGTACGTCTTTGCCTCAGCATTGCAGTATCGCACAAACGGCAACGATATTTTAGAAAGTTCCGCAACATCGTATGCATGAACATGACACCCTTATCTTGCTGCCTTTTCTGATTTTATATTGCATTAGTGGTGACCCAAAATCTCATGTTCTATTGGGCTTTTACTTGATTGGATTTGCAATAAAATACATAGGATCATTGCATTCGAACGGCAAGTATCTCTCCGTTATGTCAGTTTTTTAGTGAGCAGAATATGAACTCCAGCACCCCAAAGTGCACCTATCAAACGCCTCCGCGTTCTAGGACAGTTATTATTCTGCTAATTTCCTAGTACTATAAAGGCTTTGGGGTCCCCATTTTGATTCCATCTTCTTTGTGTGCAACCAAAGCATAGGTGAAGCTCATGATCCACCCCACTGTTCTTCCTCCCCAAAAGCCATTAATATGCTAGTTTAATTGGTGCTGACACTTATTAACTCACTGCTTTTCTCTGTGACACCTGTTTTGATTCGGGTTTTTTACAGCTAAAAGTTGGTTCTAGTGGTTGGTGCTATCCTGGTGATTCGTTCAAGGATCTGGTTCTCTTGCTAACATTCTCTTTGCCTGCAGGCTGCATATCAGAAAGACAGTCTGCACTAGCACAAACCACCAAAGATCCAAGTGTGCTATCCTGTATAAATCTCTTAGCCATGCCTTTTGCTGAGTTGCTTCTGAGGGGACTAGCTTGGCTTCTACTCTGGCCATGGAGCCGGACAGAGGCTTAACTTCCTACGAGGGACCGCCTCCACAGCCGAGGGACCTGCTCTCAAGCTCTTGGTGCAGCTCTGCTATCCAAGTTCTTCAGACAGAACCAAAGGATTACTCTATGGCGCTGGTGGAGAATCCAGTTCCCACGCTTGAGACTGAAAAGAGACCTGTTCCAGGTAAGTGCATATTTAGTGCTGCAGCCTGCAGCAAATACTTCGTCATCAGCTTGCTCTTGGTCTTGGGATGAAATTTGAGTCATGGAACCAACTTATTAGGGTGCTTTGCAGAAAAGTGACTGCAGCTTGGTGGTGGACAACAGCAGTCTCAGCACGACCCAGTGGAAATATGATGATATCAAGGTAGATGATGTGATGCGATGTTCATGTGCAGTTTCGTTTTAGACTGACCTCATATCTTTTTTTCTGCCATTCCTTCCTTTTCAGTTATGGATATGGCTTCAGAAGGCTATTCACCCTGAACTGGATTACGATCTCAAGAAGAAATGGGTGAGTAAAAGCAAGTGCGGAATTAGTGAATGAAGGCTATTTGTAGTTCTGTTCACCCCCAGAGGTTTAGTAACATTCAGAAGTAGCATCGAATTTGCACCGAGATGTTTCACTTGTTATCTTCTCGCAACCTGGGAGGGGCCAATCTCATTTATTTGTGAAACTCTGTGATAATGAAATTTGGCCATGGTGAATACGAACGGGTCATTTCTGTTACAAGTTTTTATTAGAATGTTATGATCAACCGTATCTCTTTTCCGAGATTGTATCTATATTTCCTTAAGAAGCATCTAATTTTGAGCTAACGAATAGAGGAATCCATGAGATTTTGTCCCGAGACGAAAAATAAATGTTGAGATATGCTGCCATGTTATGGTTCCTTCCAAATCCAGACCTTAATATTCTGAACTTGCGTGCAGCTCCCGCGCAAGAGGCGCCGTGGAGCGGCATATCGCTGAAGAAATGGGTCAAGGAGCGGAAGCAGAAGCGCAAGGAGGAGGCGCGGTTGCACCGGGCCGAGGTCCCCGCGGCCGTCTCCGTGGCCGGCGTCGCGGCCGCGCTCGCCGCCATCGCCGCGGAGAACTCCGTGCCCGCGGGATCGGCGGGGATTAGGGAGACCGCGGTGGCTTCGGCGGCCGCGCTCGTGGCCCAGCAGTGCGCCAAGGTGGCCGAGGCCACGGGTGCCACGCGCGACCAGGTCCTGGCGGCCGTCGACGCCGCCAGGGCATCCACGGACGCCGGCAACGTCTTCACGCTCACCGCGGCCGCCGCAACCTGTGCGACTCTCAGCCTCACTTCACTCCCCGTTCTTCCGACCGCACGGATGAGGATCTCATCCCGGCGCAGCCTACGAGAACGTCACGAAATTTTGAAAAAAATAACCTCTCTCTGCTCGCTTGACATTCCACAGCACTGTGGGGCGCCTCGACGCTGAGAGGACGGCACAGCGGCAACAGCCAGAACGAGAGGGCGGACCGTGCGGGCTCGGCGCGGTCGAAGGACGACCTCGACTTCAACTACGCGAGATCCCGTGCGGCGCTGGCCAAGGGCGATGAGATGTTCGTCGCGATGCCCGACGGTGAGTACTGCCGCGCTGCTCTCGTGCCCATACCACAGTCGAGTCGCATGCATGCGGAAAACTGAACACGTGTCGCGTCGATCGCAGGAAAGTGGAAGCTGCATACGGTGTCCTCGGCGTCGAATAAGCGCGGCGAGATCGTTCTCCGGATCAAGAAGGCGAACCTGGTCATGGCTTTCTCCCACGCGAAAGAAAGTAAGTCCCCAGTCCCAGCAACTCCCTCTCCCCTTTTTTATTTCACCGGACGAACCGAGTTGATGAGCGGCCTTCCTGTTCGTACCCCGCAGGCGTCGTGAGGGACGTGCAACCGTGCGCGCCGGAGAAGCCGAGCCACGACGTACCCGGTGGAGGTGACCACGAGCAAGGGCAAGGTGGAGCTGCGCGCCGACGACTACACCGTCTACAAGAGGTGGGTCGCTACGCTGAGCCACATGCTCGTCATGTCCACCGCCGTCTAGATCGAGCCGCCGCGCCGGGACTGATCCGACCGGCCGTCCACGACCACGGTACGCAGCAGAGCTGCGCGATCCCTTGGAACAACAGCTAGTCCCTGTTTGATCACCCTGTATCGATGCCACTGTATCAGCTAGCATTAGCATCGGAAATTGTCTTTTCCCTTTGATTCCGCTAAACATCCGAACTGTAGTACAATGGGCTTTGATGTGCTACGCCTCTGTAACGGGCTGGCAAGATTATGGGCTTGTCAGGCTAGTGTCCGACGGGGCTGGATTGGATCATCCCAGTACTGTCGACTGACCAAATCGCCAAAATGTACTACTCATTATATATCTATCTCTACTGATTATTAATCTTGGAGAGGTCTTTTATGCCACCTCTTTAATTCGCCGCCTCTAATGACGTTTCATTTGGGCCCGAGCTGTTTTCGACGTCCCCATTTTTTTTGCCGCCAGATTGTTGGACGATCCGAGATTTTTTCAGCAGCAGATTGGAACGAACCTGATGAGACAGACCATTTTTTTACGTCAGGTTTTCCTTCTCGTAATGGAATATATATCATGTTACGCATGATACTTTGATGTACATGTACATATTGAATCTGGTTCTTTAACCTCTCTTCTGATGGTTCTTTAATCTCTCTTCTCATGATAACTCATATTTTTTATTTAAACCTTTCATTGGATGACAAAGACGAATTGTCGTTGGATGAAAAATGAAAGAGCCTGATTCAATTTGTGCACAACGGACGAGGGAGGCGACGCGCAGAGAGGAAAGAACGGATAGGACGACGTAGTGGGCCGTGGGCCCGGTCAAGGTGGCTTACTATTCTGAACTGGGCTGCAGGACTCTGTTGCTAGGTTGGGTTGAGGGTGTTTACGGGTTGGGCCCAGCTTTGAGTTATTTGGTAATTGGTCGGACACGCTTGAGACGTATTCAGAAACGAAATGTTCAACGAAATAGTTTTAAATATTATGTTAGTGTATAAACATGTTGCTAGTTAATTGCTACAAGTGCTTATCCTAGTAATATAGATGTCATTATATTGGGTCGATGTTTTGGACTTAATAATCGGTTGGTAACCGTTATCATCATATTTCCTTCCGGATTGGTTTGTTACTGACTAACCAAATATGTCCGATTTCGTTTCTTATTTTGACAATCCTGTTTTCGTTTCTGACTAAAAAATGTGAACGTGAAAATAAGATAGGTGTTTTTTCGATCGTTCCAGTCCATTTTCAGCTTGCGTATAGCTAGCTTAGACCATCTGAATGATAAATATTTTCATGATTGACCCTTTCTGCCAAGCAAGAAAGTCCCACAAACTTCCTAAAAAATACACAATCCTACAAACTCATTCGATTTCTTAATGGAAGCTCATGCGTGTAGACACAATTCTTTTGCTGGTATATATCCTAGTGTTTCTAACAAAAAATAGAAAAAAAACAATAAGCACGCCCCGTTCAATAGATTTAGGGAAATCCATGTGTATCCGATCCCTTCTCTATAGCCATAGCCTTTGTTGGAGTGGTTTTACGACACTTTCACTGGTGCCGCTACTGGAGCAGTACCGCTGTGGTTCTTTTGTTGGAGGGGCACAGATCGTTCGGGGAGTTGGCTATCCGGGAATACGGTGGACACGAGGATTTATGTGGTTCGGGCCACCGTAGCGTAATACCCTACGTCCACGGGTGAAAGGAGTTATATTGCTGTGTCTTAGTGCTCGACTGAGGAGTTCGCTGTTATCTCCGTCAGTGCGTGCGAGTGTGTGGAGTTCGTCCCTGTGACTATCGTCTGCCCAGACCTTTTATAGCCCAAGGCCGGGCAGTTACAGGGTGACCCCATGGCCCGACAGGTGGTCCCGGGCTGGTAGACCTCTAAGGTCGTAGGGCGCTACTGTCTAGTAGTAGCTAATGATGCCTTCAACACTATAGTAGTCGTCACGTCTTATTGTTCTACCACGTTGCTCGCATGCGCCGCGTAACACCGATCTGTCGGGTCGTTCGACACTGTAGTGGCTAGCTATGAGTGGGCAGCAGGGCGGCGCGACACGTACACGCCGCACGACACCGAGCTGTCGGGTCACCCGACACTGTAGCGGTTTGTGATGTATGGGCAACGGATCGGCGCTGCACTGTTGCAGCCCTGCAGCCTCCTCTGTCCACACGTCTTGCAGGCGTATGGTGTCTGCTTGTCGTGAGGCGCCCCAGAAGATGCGCACACTCCCCGAAGCGTGACCATGATGGTCACGCTCAGGGGATATTTGTTTACTTTAACAGCTCGCTGACCGTTGGGCCTCCAGGGCACACGTGGCGGCCCCGGAGCTGCCCCAAGCTGGGCAGCGGGAGCTGAGGCCGCAGGACACGTGGCGGCCCCGGAGCTGCCCCGGGCTGGGCAGCGGGAGCTGGTGCCGCTCGAGACGTGGCGACCCCGGAGCTGCCCCGGGCCGTGCAGCGGGAGCTGGGTCCGCAGGACATGTGGCGGCCCCAGAGCTGCCCGGGCTGGGCAGCGGGAGCTGGGTCCGCAGGACATGTGGTGGCCGCGAAGCTGCCCCGAGCTGGGCAGCGGGAGCTGAGGCCGCAGGACACGTGGCGGTCCGGAGCTGCCCCGGGCTGGGCAGCGGGAGCTGATGCCGCTGGACACGTGGCGGCCCCGGAGCTGCCCCGGGTCGGGCAGCGGGAGCTGGGTCCGCAGGACACATGGCGGCCCCGGAGCTGCCCCGGGTCGGGCAGCGGGAGCTGGGTCCGCAGGACACGTGGCGGCCCCGGAGCTGCCCCGGGTCGGGCAGTA
Source organism: Sporobolus alterniflorus (assembly GCA_008808055.3). Taxonomy (NCBI): domain Eukaryota; kingdom Viridiplantae; phylum Streptophyta; class Magnoliopsida; order Poales; family Poaceae; genus Sporobolus; species Sporobolus alterniflorus. The sequence goes on from VSTD030004283.1 coordinate 9,832, forward strand.
GGAGCTAGGTCCGCAGGACACGTGGTGGCTCCGGAGCTGCCCCGGGCTGTGCGGTTCATGCTGAGATTAACCACACGTATGGGCGTGTGATTTGCATGTCTCACCTTTTGTTTTGACCTGAAACTTGTACGCGAGGGTACCTGGTCTTCAAGGTACCGACAGTGGCCCCCGGGCCCACCTCGGGAGATGTAGTGAACCCATGGTGGGGTCAACATCTCTTTTCCCGCGCTGTTTTTTTGGAACTTTGCATCTTGGTATTTGTAGCGGGAGTTCGGTTTTACCTGTGGACGCGTGGCGACCCGGGACTCGTGCGTGATGCTGCGGCGTGTGAAGCATCTGTTGATTTCCCACGCACCACAGAGTGGAAGTCGTGGGGGTTACCGTGCAGTGGAAGTCGTGGGGGTTGAGGCAATCATGACCTCATTTCCTGAACTGTTGTAACATTGCGTACTTCCGTATGGTGCGGAACCGTTCCATACCATACCACCGGGTCTCCACCTCTTCGGTTCGTGTTGGCTGACTAGTGGGGCCTGGGCCCTTTT
>VSTD030004284.1:0-10373 GCA_008808055.3 Sporobolus alterniflorus
GGAAGTGAAGAATCGCATCTGCATTCCATGACAAGCTGCCAGAAGGTTGATGATTCATATCTTGAGAGCTCGTTCCAACCATGTGAATATTCATGTGTACTGAGCCATTTAGTTGTGGGTATTCTTTCTCCCCTTCCATTTTCCATTTCTCCGATCACGCTGTTAGATTGAAGCTTTTTAGCTCTTATATTCGGGTTCAACATGAAGACCGGAGTAACAATCTCATAATATTCACTCAAACTAGCCATGTGTAGCCTTAGATGAGCATTAGCGAAGGCCAAATGATTGCACCTGATGGTAAGTTTCTATTTTATCATGAGTTATACCTTGCGCTGGAGATAATATATACTTCCCTTTGTCAAATCATTCGTGCTTGTGGATTTACTGTCTCTGTAACAGTGCTCACCCTCACCTGGTGATTGGATCTTGGGGAAATTCCTTATTAGCCCTTAAAACTTATGATCTATGGGTGGAGCTCCAAGACTCATCAAGATCTCACCATGATGTATGGTGTAATTGTAGGTATAGAGTAACGAGTACACTTTTATGGCCTCGCGCCATTTCTTGCAGTAAAGAGAAGACATGGCCGGTGGCAAAGCCAAGTGCTTGACTGCTTGTACATCCAGCATCATTGTAGAACGGACATGTCTCTGAGACGAGGCGAGTCGAAGGGAGCTTGACAAGACCAGCACACTGTAGCTTTTTCAGAGGCGTGCTTCACTGCTGCGTACCGAAACGCAAGCAAGGTCACGGTTGTGCTCATCACCGAAGCCTGTGCCAGGAACAGTTGAACGATGGATAGATTAACTAGCTTGGGGCATAGGATCCAGAGCCTTCGGTACTGAGCATGCACATGAGGATGCGCAGTTGAGTAACCAACCTATCAGGACTACAGAAGTACGGCTTCATCTAAATCTTTGAAGTGTGGTTAAATCTGTAGTGCTTATTGTTCAGTTAACAGCGTTGGTAGTTTTTTAGCACTTGGAAGCGTAACGGAGCAACTGATCTTCCCTGCATGTTGTGGTGTTCCCAGACCGGTAGCCGGTGGCCCGGTGCAGAAGTATCAGATAGAGGGAGTAAATGTGACTAGTCTCGTTGATCGGTTGCTTGGACGAATTCTTTTTTTTATCTGGGGGTCCTCCAATCCCACTCAAACTGAGCGGTGGTCAAAACCAAGTACATAATCTTTGATTACAGCACCAAGTTTAAACGAGTTCACCTCCCTCACTCTCTCCTGCTTCAGAACAGAAATAAGGGCAACAAACCAAAACAACGTGCTATGCAAAATGTCTAACATCCACTTAATAACATCTATAGTTGTCATCCTACAGAAACATAGCAACTTTTCACTCCAGGGTCCTTAATCTTGCGCCACCTCAGTTTGGGTCTCTTCATCATTATCATGCATCGTCCTTCCATCTTCAATCCTTTGAGTTTTCGGTCCAGAACTTCCATCATCATCGTTTCCGTTCCTGCGTTGATCAGTTGTTACGTTTCTTCTGGATACCCAATGACGCATGAACACACATGTTGAGTATAATATTTCATTAGAAGACTCTATTGGTTTCTTTTCAAAGCATGTTCTGATTCTTGCTTTCCATATCTTCCAACAGATAGCAGCCGTGAGCGCCCCTGCTAGCATTGCCGCGGGGGCTGCTGCCACCATCCGCCTCCACCCTTTGACAGGCCTGCCCTTCTTCGTCCCGTCCATGTGCGGAGTTTCGTAATGGTCGTCCTTCCTCGACCCGTACATGGGTGAACATTCGTATTGGTTGGCGTATCACGCCTTCTTCGTGGCACCCTAGTACGGCTTTCCGGTGCAGTAGGTGGTACCCTCGTTCATGCCTCCTCTAGTGCCTCTGCCTCTGCCACAGCAGTCGCCGTCCTCGATGTCATGGTTCAGAGAGTGGGACCCGCCATCCGTCACTGGCTACTTCAGCTCGATGGTGCCTGCTCCCCCCACACCCGTGATCGACTATGTGGTAGACTCCGGCGCCACCAACCATACCACACCCCATCCCGGTCACATCTACTCACTTAAGCCTCCTATGTTTGTCCACCCTTTCTCCATCATTGTCGGTAATGGTTCTGTCTTGCCTGTCACCTCAGTAGGTGACTCGATACTTCTCGGACCATTTTACCTTAACGATGTCCTATTAGCTCCTGACCTCATCTAGAGTCGCTTTTTTGTACGTCGTTTCACCACTGACAACTCCTGCTCCATGGAGTTTGATCCATTTGGCTTGTTTGTGAAATACCTTCCTACCAGACGCGTGCTTGCCAGATATGACAGCACATGTCTGCTCTACACCCTACCTCTTCCTACGTTGACCACCCCTACCTTACGTGATGTCATGTACACCCTAGCAGTTACTGCTTCCTCCACCACCTAGCATCGTCGCCTTGGTCACTCCGGCCCCAATGTCCCCTCCAAGCTGTCGAGTAGCTCACCTATCACCTGCCCTCGGGGCAGAGATGATTCTTAGTTGTAACACCCCCATCGTAAAATGACATTGTGATACAAGATCACGTCGAAGGATTCTCGGCGAATCGAGAATTCATAAGTACACACATACAAACCGTGAATTAAGTGCTATAAATATAGAAATATTATAAATCGAGTTCAAATTTTGATACATAGAGTTTTGCAGTAGAAAAGTAAACATAGATGTGGAAGCGATACACTCGATGATACATGGGCAACACTTTGCCCTAAGATGCCGCCCTCAGCAGCGGTCAACGCCTATGGTGCCTCCCAGTATGGGGCCTAGCGTCATGTGTCTGAACCTCCCACTGGTAGCCACCCTCGGCATCACTAGAAGGGAGAAAAGAACTACATGCACACAGTTAGATCAATAAGGCAAAGCCTGAGCAATTAAAGCTCAGCAAGACTCCTAGACATGCAAGGCATTAAGGTTTGACGGCCTAAAACCAGCGACTAGCAATTGATCCTTACTTTTATTATTTTAGCCATTTTAATTAAGCAAAAAATTTAGGTTTTCACGTATAAGCTAAAACATGCATAAAGCAAGTATCATCAAAGTAATTAAAGTAAGTACAGTAATTGACATTATAAACATAACCATAATCAACATCCTCTAATACATGCCATCAATACAATAAGACATACTACGAGATGACAGTAACGACAAGCGGTCACTCATATCTGAGAGTGTCGCGGTGATTCAAAACGGTGTACACCCTGTAAGGGAAGAACCAAACCAACACGTCGTACGCGTGGCCTCTCAGGTCTCTCGTACGACAACCGTCCGTGAAGTCCCTACTAATTCGAACTTGGACCCCTGCTCCCGAGATGAAGTCTTGCCCCCCTAGCGATCGTCCGGCCCAGGCATCATCCTGTGCTACCTCATTCTCCCTCAAATAAACCACCTTGAAGCAGGGAGGTGCGGTTCAACAAAATAGTTACTGGGCTACTAGGTTTACCAGGTTCCATAAAACCTGACATGTGATCAGTACAAATCAAAGCTTGTCCATCAGGGCCAAAACGACGCAATCCTTAATCGACGTAGGTGGGGGTTACCACCTTGGATCCTCAAAATAGCTATGTCCCTCTCCCCAGCCTTCCCTTCTGAGTGCTCCACTTTCCCCTATTTACCCCGCCCAATCCACTAACAAACATAAACATAAACCTCTACTCAACATAGCCAAGATATCCTTATAGTTCATGAAAGAGAGGTCCTACATGCGAGTGGGAGCTACCATTCATCTTCTACCAATGGCTATCAACTAAGTATAACACATCTAGTCGAATATAAGTAATACATCTACAATAAGGATAATATACAGAAGGTTACTACCATATAACCTATCACCATCATCCAAGAATCTTATATGTAATGCGCAATCATCACATGCATAAGAAGTAAAGCAAGACACATATTCAATTCTATAGGTACTATATGCACCGAGTCTTGACTTGCTCAAGCAACCAGTTAAGCACCTCACAACTTGGGGCTTGTGGACCACCGGGAACCTCCTGTTCCACCTTCTCCTCTTCCAGAAAGACTCCCATGACCACGGGTCTTACATGCGATGATATGCACATGTTATTGACTTAATTAAGCTTTATTCAAGAATCAAAGGAAACAGAGCTAAGACAGATGCTACTATTCTGTTCAACATTTTTCATTCATAGATCTTGAAATTATGAATCTAACAGAACTGGTTTCATAATTTTTGTAGCTCTGAACAGAGATATATGAATTTTCAAAGTTTAAATATAATTTAAACCAAAATGGAATAAGAAAAGGAATTCTTTAAAATTCCACAGCCATGGGTCGAAAGTGGCGCGCGTGGCCTAGTGCTACAGTCCACTTGCGCTTTCACCGAGCGGGGCGATAACGGTTGCCACGGTGATGGCCAATGGACAAGCGCGGCGGTGCGACAGCGTAGGCGCATGCGAGCGGTAGGGTACAGTACGGGGTTGGGTGGCTTACACCAAAAGGTGAGTGCGAGAAGGTGGCAGGCAGGGCGGCCAACAGGAGGGTGCAGCAGTGTGCTATTGGACGTGGCGCTGGCGGGATTCCGGCCAAGCGCGCGCGGACCCGGGCAGAACACGGCGATGATTGGGGAAAAACGGGTGGCAATGACCGCCAGGTGGGCCAGTGCGGCTGTGGGTGCGGGCCGGCTTAGCAGGTCAGGTCAGGTTGGCAGGTCCGGCCCGTTAAGGAAAAGAAGATTTAAAATTTTCTGAAACTAATTTCCAATCAATGCAGAAATCAATAGGAATTCAGAAAAAATACTTAGGGACATCAGAAAAATATGAAACTTTTTCTGGAGATAGATTAGGTTATTTGACACAACTTTTGTATTGAGCACTTTGACCAAAGGTCAAAGGAATTCAAATTAAAAATAAAATTCATATCTGGTCTTTGAATTCAAATAGATTTTGATTGAATTTGTGCCAATTTGATTCAAACGCCGAATTACATCCACGGTTAGAGTGCGATTACAAGAGTTTAAATCCTAGGATGTTACGGCCCTCCCCCCTTAAAGGAAATCTCATCCCGAGATTATGAGCACATAGGGGCTTATGAAAGAGGTTACACATGCATCACTGCGAAGGGAGAAACTCTGGATAATTGGAGCGGAGGAAATCCTCGGTCTCCCATGTAGCATTTTTCTTGGAATGATGGCTCCACTGAACCTTATAGAATCAAATCATCCGTCGCCTCATGACTCAGTTCTGTTGACGCAAAAGCTTCACTGGATGCTCTGGATAGGACAGGTCGGCATCGAGAGGCATGACACCATCAATAACGACATTGGCGGGCGGGTTCAGACATTTCTTTAGCTAAGAGACATGAAACACGTTATGTAGACCTGTCAAGGATGGTGATAGCTCCAATCAATATGCCACAACTCCCAATTTAGCCAAGACAGGAAACAGATCAATGTAGCATGGTGCAAGCTTGCCTTTGATCCTGAATCGCTTCAGACCTCGCGTAGGTGAGACACGAAGGTACACACGGTCGCCAGGTTCAAACTCAAGTGGTTGGCGTCTCTTGTTGGCATAGTTTTCTTATTGGGTCCTGGTAACCTTTAGGTTGGATTGGATGTGATGGACTATTTTCTCAGCCTTAGTGACAAGGTCAGGGCCAAAGATCGTCCTATCGCCAGGCTCGATCTAATTTAGAGGTGTATGGCATCGGCAGCCATACAATGCTTTGAAGGGTGCCATTCTGAGACTCTCTTGATAGTTGTTGCTGTAAGAGAACTCAGCCAACAGTAGACACTTGTCCCATTTGTCCTGATAGTTCAACACACAAGCTCTAAGCATATCTTTGAGAATTTAATTCACTCTTTCCGTTTGACCATCGGTCTATAGATGATAAGCTGAATTGTGGATCAGATGCATCCCTTATGAAGCATGCAGCTGCTCCTAGAAATGAGCGACAAACTAGGTACCTTGGTCAGAAATGATGGTCTTGGGAACACCAAGTAGACACATGATGCGAGCAATATACAACTCAACGTATTTCTCAGCCTTGTAGTTGGTGTGCACTAGAATGAAATGAGCAGACTTGGTGAACCAATCAATGATCACCCATATGGAGTCGAACTTGCGGGCAGAGAGAGGCACACCTACAATGAAATCCATGGTGATGTCTTCCCATTTCCAAGCAGGAATGTTTAGAGGTTGCAGCAATCTAGCATGCCTCATATGATCGGCCTTGACCCTTCAACATGTGTCGCATTCTACAACATAGCGAGCAGTGTCACTCTTCATTCTAGTCCACCAAAATTATGCTTTTAGGTCATGATACATCTTCGTGCTGCCGAAATGGATAGAATATTTGGAAGTATGAGCCTCATCGAAAATCTTCTTGCGCAGCTCATGGTTCTTTGGAACCACTAGCCGATCCTTGAACCATAGAGAACCTTTCTCATCCATATGAAAACAATCAGCCTTGGGATCACCTTCGGTCAATCTTCTCTTGATATGTGCAACTCCTTCATCACTACTCTGAGCTGCAATGATTCCTCCTCTCATCATCGAGGTGAGAGTCACATTATACTGAGCCATGTCAGGAGATACTCGAATGTTGGATTCTTTCCCAGTGAGACAAACAGCAGGAAAGTAGTTGCAGGGAGTTTTGCGGCTCAAGGCATCTGCAACCACATTCACCTTACCGGGGTGATGATGAAACTTGAGATCGTAGTCCTTGATCAACTCCAACCATCTTCTCTCACGCATGTTCTGATCAGCCTGAGTGAAAATGTACTTCAAGCTCTTGTGGTCGGTGAAGATATGAACCACATTCCCAAGGAAATAGTGACGCCATGTCTGCAAAGCAAGAACAACAACAACCAATTCAAGATCATGTGTGGGATAGTGCTCTTCATGATGGTGCAGTTGTCATGAGGAATACACAATCACATGACCGTCTTGCATAAGAACACAGCCAAGTCCAGTGCTAGAAGCATCACAATAAACATCAAAATACTTTGTATGCCCGGTTGTGCCAACACAGGAGATGTGATCAACAACTTCTTTAGGGTTTGGAATGCTTCATCATGCTCTGCATTCTAGTCATACTTCTCATCTTTCTTCAGACGATTAGTGATGGGTTTGGGGATTTTGGAGAAGTTCAGAATGAATCTTTGATAATAATCAACCAATCCGAGGAAATTGCGAACCTGATGCATAGTCCTTAGTGGCTTCCAATCTAGCTATGACAGAATCACCTCAGAAATGAGGAGTCCGTCTTCCAGGATCCAGATCGGGTGATTCTCGATGAAGCATGAATGCATGCAAACACACATACGAAGTATTCAAAATCATAATTTCATTAAAAATTAAGTTATTACACTTTAATTTATAGATTGCAAGGATGAGAAGCAGAAGGTTTTTCAAAAGATAGAACATGTTTGAGGAAGTGTTTCACTCGATGATCAAGGGCATTCACCTCACCCTAGAGGTGAAGACCTCCTTCGACAACTCTACGCCTGCGATGGGCTTCAGTACAGAATCCAACACTTAGTAGCCTGGACTTCCACTGACAGCCGTCATCAGCATTGCTGGAAAGAAGAGAAGGGGAACCTGCACACAAAAAGTTACAAAGCAAAGTTTGAGTGACTATAAAACATTATGAAAGTATAATTACTACGTTTAGATTCGGTGAACAAACCATCACCCATATCCGAGGGTGTCATAGAGATTCAAATCAATAGTCAACCTTGCAAGGGTATAAACCTGACAACATGACACACACTGGTCAGGAGGGCACCACGAGTGGCAACAGTTCATGACGCGGTCAAAGAGTCTGGCTGAGTCCTACCTCACCCTAGTGCCATCTTCCACACATATGCCTCGGTGGACACACCGTGGGTGGCCTGAACACTATCCCATTATACACCCGTGAAGCGACGTAAGGTATCGTCTAACTCATCGATACACGAAGCTACTAAGTTTGGTGATTTCATATGTCCCGTATGCGTCAGTATATTCAAGTGCTTATTCATTTAGACCCAACTGACGCAGGGCTTAACCGACTCAGGCAGAAGCTACCACCTTGGAGCTCCAAATTTTATATCAGACCACTTATCCTCCTTCCCATCTAGTATTCTCCCCATTCTCCTAATTGCCCCGCCCGGTCTCATATTAAACCAGTCTATCAACTAATCATTTTCTCAAACCATTCCAGTCTTGAACCAGGGTATAAAAGAGCCCTAAATCTCGTGAGTGGAGTCTGCCACTCGACTTCTACCGGAGTTCTATCCGCTAAGCATAGCACTACTAACAGATTTTCCACCAGATAGGTTCAAGGTGATATACAAAGGGCATACTGCATTCTAAGGTTTCATTCAACTCCTATAACATAAATGCATAAGCCAATAATAACATAAGGACAATTATAAAGTAAAATCCCTAGAGGGGGTGATATGTACCGGTGTTTGCCTTTACTTAAGAACAGAAGAAAGACAGTTAGTTATCTTGCGCTTCTCAAATGTTGACCCCCGAAGCTCTTGACTTGACCTTTCCTTCTCGACGTCATAGACAACCCTAATGCAGAATAAAATGCATGATTTAACAAGAGCAACAAAGATATGATAAGGTGGGTAGATCAGCACTGCTTTTAGGTTTTAGGGATTATGATGGTTAATTACTTTGGTTTAGCTAATTTCCTTCATTAACTCCTATTAACTAACTACACTGAAGAACATAGCTTAAGGAGGTTTGGTTCTTCCTAACACTACTCATGACCAACCATGAGGTGTTCGTATGCTTTAGGATCAGCACTAAGTGTTCATGGTGAAACCTTGTTATGTTCTTTAAAAGAAACCTTAATTACATAAGGTTGTACTTAAACAAGGGCAAAAATAGAATTTCCAAGGTCATAACTCATGAACAAGGGATTCTAACAAGTGTTCTAAGGTTGGATAGCTTAGAACTAATTTTTGGTTCAATTTTCATGAATTTTGGAGCTATAGATAATTAATTATGAATTAAAAGCTAATTATTAAGGTTTAATGAATTAAACTAGAATTAATAATTAAATAAAATTATTTTATAATTTTATTCTATAGAATATGTTTGAATTCAAATAATTGAATTGAATTTATATTTTTATCAAATTTATTTGATTTTCTACAATTTTCTGAAGTTTGAAATCAAATTTGAATCGATTTAGATTAAAACGAATAGAAATTGGGAAAGACTGTTGTGCCAATGGGCTGAGCCTATCGTGGCTCTCAGGCCGGCCTAGCTAGGGTTTCAGGCCCACCTGGCCTTTCGGCTCGTGGCCACAAAAATAGGGAAGGCTGTCCCCATGGCGTCGAAGCGGCGACGCCAGCCGATTTCGACGGCTACACGGTGAAGAGGGGAACAAGATTTGGGGCAGTAGGGAGTTGGGAAGCTCACCGAAAGATCGGTCCACGATGGCGGCAGTTCAGGAGGAGCGGATCGGTGGCGATGGCGTGGTACGGTGGTCGGGGCGGTCGGGTCCGGGTCCATGGAGCAGCATGGGGCAACGACGGTGCTCGGGGTGGCATCGCCGGTGGTGGACGGTGGCCGGAGGTGCGTGGTCGACGGTGTGGTGCCCTCACAGCCAGGCTGGACAATGTTGACTTCTCTTTGGTGACTGGTCACAGGTATGACGACTCGGGGATGGCTCTGTGGCACACGAGGGGTAGTCTCGGTGGCTTGGGGCACGACGAAGCCGCTACAGTTGGCGGCAACGTTCGGCATTGAGGAGCAGCGCGGTGGTAACTTGAGATGAGGATGCACGAGGCACGGCGATGGAGAATGGCGATGGATAGGACATGGGAGTAGAGCTATGGAGTGCTTCTCCTGCTCGAACGGTGGAAGGATAAGGCCGAGGCGCACGTGGCCGTGGCGGGCGGTTGACAGCGCCGGGTGCGCGGTGGCGTGCGGTGATAGAGCTACCATGGCGTGGCCATGTGCATGCACGCGATCTGACTGGGACACGTGTCATGGGTCGTCGTGGGCCGCTGGCAAGCGGCCCCTATCAATTTAAAGTTTTCTCTAAATTTTGAAATCAGCACAAACTTTTTAAATTCAAAACAGAGGTCTTCCCGATGTCTAAAAATACTCAAACTTTGTATAGTCATAGTTGGAAATGTAAGGTACAACTTTCCTTTTTGTCACAATTTCAATTTCTTTCAGGGTTTCAAGTTAAAAATTCTGGAACAAATTCAAATTTGAATATTCCTTGAATTTTAAAGGGGTAGAAACCTTTTTGGAAAAATCTGATAAATTCTCTAAAATTCCATCATAACATGGGACACTTGAATATGAATTTATATTGACTCACTTATATTCAAATATTGGAAGTACCTTTACAAGTGGAAAAAAGACTTAGTTTAATTAATATCCATAAGAGTTGGCC
>VSTD030004285.1:0-10373 GCA_008808055.3 Sporobolus alterniflorus
CAGCAGAAATCCCCACAAAAGCGAAAAGCTCAGGACTTGCAACAAATCAGACAAGAAAAAATGAACATCACATATAGAATTCAAAAACTGATTTTTCATTGCTAGAAACTATCGCCATCGGTTTTTAGGTCAAATCGGCGAAAACCGTCCGAGTGGTTTTGAGGCCAAACCACTCACAAACCGTCGCCATCGATTGTGAGGCCTAAACCAATAAGGAACTGTCCATGTGGTTTTGAGGCCAAACCACTGACAAACTGTCGACCTTGGTTTTAAGGCTCAAGTAAGAAACCCGTGCTCCTCATCTGCACATGCACGGTGTAGACTGCACACGGTGCCACCCGACCTCTCAATCGCCCGGCCACCGAGTACCCAACCTGTGCGATCATTCCTGCTCCTCTGCACTAGGTCTCCTACTCCTGCCACAATCCTCATCGCTGTATGCCATGCCACACCTGCCACTTGCACACCATGAGATAAGCAAACGCGATTCTCCAAATGAAACAAAGATAAAAGAAAAATAAAATGAAACTATCCCAAATTCGAATTCAAACCTCGCCAAGTTAATGACTCATCACAATCAAACCAAGGAACTGACCACTTGGTTTCTCATGTGCCCTGATGCATTGTTTGAGGAAATTTGCGTCTACCTACAAATGATCAAAGATGATGAATTATTGAAGTAAATGTTACTTTATATTCTTTTTAAATTGATATATATATATATTCAATCTTTATAGTAAAAAATTAAACTCGTATTTTAGCTTGAATATTGTGTAAATATACTTTATATAAAATTTAAACCTTGAAGACAGGAATGGGTGAAAAGCTCAACACCATACCTGATCAGTTTATCCCTTGGAGAGCTTTAAATTTTTTTGGATGTGTGTGAACCAATGGACCCCGATGTTTTTGACATGTGTGTACGCATTTTGGCACCCAATGCACTTGAAAGGTCTAAGGGTCAACGAAAAACAATTAGGAAGCACTACATGGACCTGGAGTTCAACGAATGTCATTAATTATTTTTCTACATATATATATTGTTTGTTATTACATAGATATTTTTTTAATCTTTATCCCATCTTGAAATATCCACTGTGATTGTTTGCATTTACATGTGGTGGAGTGTACAAGGTTATTCCTGATGCTATTGAATTATCAAAGATTCTAGATCCATGGCCAGGATACCAGTACAACACCTTGTGTTGTCAGTGGGTAAGACATTTGTAATATTTGTGTTTTGTTTATTTAATTCGTTATGTTTATTGTTTACTTGTAATAATATTTTTACTTACATGATGTTTATTTACTTTTGGAGATTTTGATGCGCATATCATGTATTGGTTACTATCGTGTTTTCACACTAAACTTGAGGGATAGTTGTATATTTATACTAGACCCAACGACAACAGGAATCATAGACAAAGATCAGATGAAATGATTCTCTCATGCACTAAAACAGATAGAAGAAAATATAGCAAGAGTTGTGAGAATTAAACACTTGAACTATGAAGGGAAGATCTGGCAGCATTGCATCATAGATAATGTTCCTTCTGCTTCTAGGTAATGTATCAGACATTTTGTTTGACTTATTTCCTAATTTTTTGAGATGATGAAAAGATATGGTCTTATAACTCTTTTGATTAAAAAATAACATTACATTTCTTATACAACATGGAGCTATCCGGTTTCATGGTGTTACAACTTTTGATTCTTTAGGATGGAAATGATTATTATAGAATGTTTAACCTTCCATTTGCTATAATTATCTTGTTTAAGACATTGCAAGTTTTGATAGCTTCAGTCCCTCATTCTGTCTTAGTATATATATTCATCTTATATTTTGTAGGAAGACCACGCAATGAGGTCATGGGTTCTATGGAACATTCTCAATTTTGTTGGGAATGAAAGTCACAAAAACATAACGGAAGGACTGCGCACTATATTGGGATGTATACATAATTTGTAATGTACTTATCTTATATCTGATTAATTGTGTCACTACAAAGACTGAGTTGATAGGTATGTTTGTGTCACTTGGAAGTGAAGTTGTTGAGTGATCTGTTTTGTGTGGAATAATTGGTCGAGTGCCTCTGAATTCAACTGAGTTGCACTAAGTCATTGAATCCTGTAAATTTAGGATCGAAGCCTGCAACCACTGGCTGAGTGTATGCAACAATTGGTCGAGTGACTGGGAATTTAGCTGAGTGCCTGGAACAATTGGCCAAGTGCCTGCAACAGTGGGTAGGATGAGGGAGTAGATTACCGTGGAGTATCATACATGTCTCATGCCTTATAGAGTCAAACTTGGTACATCGAACATGTTTCACAGATGGATCAGACATATTCGATGGTCTGAGACTTGACAATTTATCATAGAAGTAGAGCTGCACATAAAATCCGTCATCATACATATTTTCTAACTTTAAAATTTCATAGGTGCGTGTCTCATGTGCCCAGTTACTACTTTAGATTCTTTGGGAGCTATTTGGTTACTACCTTATAAAACAGGGAGCTATCTTATAAAATAGGGAGGTATCTGGTTTCATGGTGTTACAACTTTAGATTCTTTGGGACGAAAACGATTGTTATAGAATCATGTAAATTCAGGATTGGTGCTTGGAACCACTGGCCGAGTGCCTGCAACAACTGGCTAAGTGCATGTAACAATTGGCCGAGTGCCTGGAATGATTGGCTGAGTGCCTGCAACAATTAGCAGGATGAGGGAGGAGATTGTCGTGGATTATCAAAGAAGTAGAGCTCTACATAACATCCGTTATCATCCATATTTTCTAACTTTAAAATTTTGCAGGTGCATGTTGCATGTGTCACAACAGCCTATTCATCACCACATGACCACTAAATGACACTTCGTGGTGACGTTTCTTACAAGTCAGTGTCATCCAAAATATCAATGATCTGAGGGAACCTAATCAGAAATTCATATAACTCGGCTCTTATTCTAGACCTAAGACTACAGAACACAGGTGTCCACCATTCGCCGCATCCCAGCTTTCACAAACATTGCAGGCCATCTTCCAACATGTGTATCTCATGGAGGTGGTCAGGGTGGATGTGTTCCCTCCACTTCACATGAACTATCTCATCTGAAACTCGGTGCCGAACACCCATAACATGTGCATCATCCTTGTCGTAGTCCTCATCGTCCGCCCTCCACCATGTTCTGACCTGTGAACCAAAAGTAACCTCACCATAGACATGTGGGATGTGGTTGAAAACATCGTTAGTTGTGCCGTGCTTGTAGTACTTCAGGATGGCCAACACGTAGGACGATTGTAGGTCTCCTTCCTCTTTTGCTTGTGCAGGGAGTGCCACACCACCGGGTCGGACTGTGCATATGTCGCCCATCCCCTTGATGAAGAGGGCTCCTCCGTTGTTTGCACCTTGCAACCAATTGATAGTTTGGAGGTAGTCAGCACCCCAATCCATGGTTTGGTAGTGATGCTTGAGGTTGAAGTGATTGGCGATGGCGCAGCTCGAGGATGATCTCTTCGTCGCCTTGTTGCACAGCCGTAGACTATGAAGGTCTTCGAGCAGAGCCTCCGAAGTCTCAGCCACCTTGACGATGATGAGGGAGACGATCTCCTCAGGAAGATGGTCCCAAGTGCCATCAGCAGTCATCCTCTTCATAGGCTCCATGGTGCTACATCGTGGGAAAGTGGAAGGGAAATGGAAGGGAAGGTAATGCAAGTGTCGATGAAATTGGATCTCTTTCACAGGTGTTTATGTGTATATAGGGGCGGCGGATGTTGCAAAGCATAGGCCCAAGAGATGCTTCGGTTCTCAAGAACTACAAGCGTACGATTGGTGGAACCACAATCCTGCCGTGCATCGGTTCATTTTATGAGACACATTGTAAATAGAGATGTAGGGGACGGCTGGCCGAACAAGTGAACGGGGGATGAACGGGTGCACGTGATGCGACGGGATGCAGATGCCCAGTACGGCGGTTCAACTTACGATGACTGGATGAAGGTAGTCCACAAGAAACATCATTACGCGACATTGTAAGTGGACCTTCCTGCCCCGCGTACATAATTTTTCAATGACCGGGATGGGGAAGTGGAGGCATTGTCCACATAAACGTTGTGACGGGTGACACGAAAGGGCTTATGCTGTGAAAAGTCTTTTATGACCGATGAAACATGAGATGCTCCAGGCTATCCACACTCGTGCACCTCTATAGCCAACCTCTATTTCCAATTACTCATTATTTTATATTATTCCATATAACTATCACATTTTATTTTATTATTCAATAATAATATAGTTAATATAAATTGGAAATCACAATTTCTAAAAAATAGATAATTCATTTTTTCTATTTTCCTTCATTCTTTATTTTTTCTTTTCCTTCCTTCTTCTTTTCCTTTCTCCGACACCCACAATTTCCAGGTGCGTGAGCAAGCATGCAGGAGAGTGGTGCATGCGTGGTAGCGGCTGCTACAGTTGCATGCTGGAATTGAAGATCGCCTGTAGCAAACGCTACATAGCAGTCGGTTTACAGGTTACTGCTGCAGCGGATTGGAACACAAAATCCAACGTACATGCCATTTTATAGGTACTGCTGTGGACAACCTCTTCAACTGTAAATAAAGGGGAGATTGCCGTGGAGCTATCTGGTACATGCCATTTTTTATAGAACAGGGAGCTATCTGGTTTCACGATGTTACAACTTTTAATTCTTTGGGATGGAAACGATTATTATAGAATGTTTAACCTTCCATTTGCCATAATTATTTTGTTTAAGACATTGCAAGTTTTGATAGGTTCAGCCACTCATCCTTTATAGTATTGATGATTTTATAATATTCATCTTATATTTTGTAGGAATACGATGCAATGAGGTCATGGGTTCTACGGAACATTCTCAAATTCACTGGTAATGAATGTCGCGGAAACATACCAGAAGGATTGTGCACTGTGTTGGGATGTGTACATAATTTGTATTTGTAATGTACTTATCTTATCTGATTATTGTGTCACTATAAAGAAAGAGTTGCTTACGACCATTGCGTCACTAGAAGTGAAGTTGCTGAGTGTTCTGTTTTGTCTGGAATAATTGGCCGAGTCCCTATGAATTTAGCTGATTTTCACTAAGTCAATGAATCCTATAAATTCAGAATTGGTGCCTGTAACCACTGGCCGAGTGCATGCATCAACTGGCTGAGTGCATGCAACAATTGGTCGAGTGCCTGGAACGATTGGCTAAGCGCATGCAACAATTGGCTGAGTGCTTGGAACGATTAGCCGAGTGCATGGAACAATTCGCCGAGTGCCTGGAATAGTTGGTAGGATGAGGGAGGAGATTGCCACGCAGAATCATACATGTCTCATGCCCTATAGAGTCGAACCTAGTACATCAGACATATTTCACAGGTAGATCGGACATGTTTGATGGTCTAAGACTTGACAATTTATCATAGAAGTAGAGCTCTACATAACAGCCGTCCTCATCCATAATTTTGTGACTTTAAAGTTTTGCAAGTGTGTGTCACTTACAGGTTGCCACCACTACAGCGGACTAGAATGCAAAATCCACTGGCCAAGTGTAGGGAACAATTGACCGAGTGCCTGGAACAGTTGCTTGAGTGTCTGTAACAGTTGGCAGGAGGAGGGGTGAGATTGCCGCGGAGTATCATACATGTCTCACACCTTATAGTGCCAAACCTATTACCTCCAACATGTTTCATAGCTAGATCAGACATGTCCGATGGACTAAGATTTGAAATTTTTTCATAGAAGTATAGCTGCACATAATATCAATCCTCATCCATATTTTGTAACTTTAAAGTTTTGCAGGTGCGTGTCACACGTGCCCACTGACTAGTATGGTTTAAACAGTGAGGTTTGGATGAGCGTCACCCCTGCCTGCTGCTGATTTTGAAGCTCGCCCTGCTCCGTTGCCTGTGATGGCTAGCTGGGGTGATGACAGCAGATGCTCCAGCAGCGGAAGTCCCTGCTGTGATCGCTGCTCGTTGCCGCCCCATCGTGCAAGGATGGGCGCCTCCTCTAGTCAGGCGCCATTGCTGCCTAGGTGAGTCTTCATCCTGTGTCAATGCTCGCTTGGGCTTGCTTCCTTGTCGTGATGCCGGCCTTTGCTTGCTGATTGGCATAGAGCCTCATCTCCTTCACATGCAGTGATCGCTGAGCTGCAAGAGCTACTCCTTGCTCGGGAGAGGGAGCTCGATAGCCGAGAGGGCACCGTTGTTGTGTGGGAGGAAAGACTGACAGCTTTTGCGCACTCACTTGGTGAGGTGAGCATGGAATGTGACGCGAGTTGTGCCCGTGTGGACGCCATTCAGTGGGACCTTTCCACCCAGGTGTGCGCCTCCTGTTCCCGGTCTGGAGAACCCACCGCCATTAGCCAGGCGCTGGAGGAATGCGGGTCTCTTGTCTGCCTACAGGAGACGGACATGGAGGTGTGGGAGAAGATACTGGCGGAGGAGCTGGAGCACGGCTGCATCCTTATGCCAGGCGAGACCTACCGGCGGAGCTGGAGAAGGCCCACACTTGTGTGAACCGGACAGCCAACGTCCATGCCGTCGAAGCTGAGTGACTATCGCGGCAAGTTGTGCGGGCTTCCAACGTCCTGGTGGACCTGGGCATGCTGCTCGTCCAGGATATTCCACAACTTCTGAGGATAGCTCGGGAGGTCCTGCCTGCAGCCGAACTACTCTTGAAACATCTGCAAGAAGCACTAGCCTCTGGTGCCGATCTGTCGAACCAAACTTTGGGGCGGTCACCATGTCTGTGACCTTGCATCGTCTACCCCATCATCCCCCCGTTCTTTTGTTTTGGTGCTTGAAATGGCTGTAAAAGACATGTTTATACACATATATATACATATAGATATTTTATTAAGGTGATGGAAAACTCATGTCGTTACACCCCTGAGCCCCCATGTCCCCATCCGCAGCGAGTCGGTGTATTGGGGCTTAAGCTAGATGCGCAACGCCTCCCCAATGGGGGGCGTCCAATGTAGACCATCATGACGGCATTTTCCTCAGGGAACGATGTCGTATCGCTCCCAATGGGCCCCTCATCGAGCTCGGTGCCCCAAGTGAGGGTCCCTAAAGTCATGAAGCTTCTCATCATACCGTAGTCCTTGACCTTGTGCTTGACGTGGTATGCATGGTTCGGGCAGGCCTCCTCGAGAAGCCTTTTGAAGTGGTCCGTAGATGGCCTCATCGGACACTTGTTGCTGCGCGTGGTAGTCAAGTTGTGTCCCATGCCGGAGGTGCCCACTACTCAATCGTGGCCATCATCACGGCTAGTCGTGGTCATAGTCCCTTGAAGGCACTGCTTGCACCGCTTGTTGCCACCTTTGACGCCCTCTTGGGTGCAGTGGGTAGTGACATCGGATGGTGTCTCCTTATCACTGCTCGGGGTTGCCTCCCTGCTTCCCAGTGTGGGGTGAAACGTGACCACCTCGTAGTTGGTAGTGCATTGGGTGGCAACACCGTGCAGCTCGAACGTGCTTTTGAAGGGGTCACTATATCCTCCCTGCCGTGGGCCCTACGCGCGATGTTCGGGCAGCACGCTTGCACTACCCTAGCGAGCTTGACGGTGAACCTGGGGTTTGTCTCGCCACTTCTGTTGCCGCCATAGCGGGGCCTAGGATGAGAAATCAGTAGGGGGTGATGGTGCTGGCCTTATCGTGGATGTCGTCACATCTGGCCTTGGTCGACTGATCCTGGCTTGAGTCGAGCTAGGAGTTGGGTCAGTCCGACGCCATTGCGCATACTCCGCCAGTTGTGTGGTGGTGATGGCATGGTTCTCTGCTAGTTGGTGGTACATCTTGTCCACCCTGTCGGTGGTGATTGGAGGCAAAGCGCTCAGGGGTTCAGCCACGACAGTCTCAGCCTGACCCTCCTCTTGGCTCATTGGGGGAGCCACCTCCTTTGTTTGAGCTTGGGTGTAAACGAAGTCCATCATCAGGATCCTCTCTGTCTCAAGCGTGGGCTCATGCCGCAGCTGCTCATGTGGTTGGATCTGGTAGCGGCCTACTTGCCAGCAAGTGGGATGCCGTTGCGTGGGCTTGCACCTGCTGCCTTCCATGGTGAGAGTGCCATCACTTGATAGGGAGGCTGGTTTTCGGCTGCGGCGCCGCCTTGCGTGGGGGAACCATCATGGTTGCCTACATGGCCCGAGCGTTCTCCGTCCATTGTGTGGTCACGGTGAGAGCGAGTGGTGCCCCCCGCGCTGCTCCTTCTGGGGGAGGGGAGGCTGAAGCTTCCTTCCTCGCTCGACGCTGAGGAACTCCTTGGTGGAGACCTCGATCATGGCCCACCATGGGTAGATGCCCTGCTACGAGTTGAGCCCATGAACATGGCGCCTTCATCACCCCTCTTGGGGGAGAGGCTTAGGGCATTGAAGTAGCCGGTGATGAACTTGAAGTTCTTGAGGCAAACAGTCTCACTAAGGGAGATTCCACCTCACATCAGATGCTCACTGTCGGTGGTGATGATGATTGTAGATGGGGGAACCATTGGAACATCTATAGGAAAAGCATGCTACATATGCCCCTACCTGGCGCTCCAACTGTCGGTGTTTTATACACCGACAAGATACAGTGTGGCCAATATCACATGTTCCTGTTCTAAGATGGTCTTGTGAACTATGAAGAACTACAAAGCACACTATAGTTTATCCTGATTCAGACCCCTTCTATAGGGTAACAGCCTTACGTCCATCGGTTTGATATTAAAGATAAACAGTGGTTACATTGAAGGGCAGTAGAGCACTCAAGAAGTTTGCTAAGTGAAGGGGGAAAATGTTCTTGTGTCTCCTACCTGATCGGTAGGGCACCTTTTATAGATCGGAAGGCGGTTGGATAACTATGAGCTATTTACTTTTACATCCATGAAGGGATTTACATGACCATTGGGGCCCAAACTCGGGATAGTTAGTTTGCAGAGGTCGGTTGGAGGCTTCCACAGTGTTCTCATCAGTTCCAGAGTTATCCTCTGACCCCCCCCCCCCGATACTCTCTTCAGCAACCGGGTGTTCTCAGTGATGAAGTGGCTTCAGGATGTCTTTACTTGGTGACGAAGCCTTCCCACGTGGGGGCTGACGTGGACAAGCTAGCCTACCTCCTGCACCAGCCTATGACCTGTAGCTGTCAGCCGAGGGGACATGGCCTACTCGCTAGGCACCATCCTGTCTTGTCATTGTAATAGGCAGTGGAGCCTATCGGGGAAAGGAAGCTTCTCGAGTGCCAATATTTGATGGAGAATTTGTCTTCTTCGCTACCTGTACTACGAAATATTACACCTGGTAAATCATTTCTACTAGGCGGTGCTTATCCCCTGACAGAGTCATGATGTTATTTAGGCATGTACCCACGGTCTAGCAGTGTCAGACAGCGATGGGATGGATTCCATACTCGAGTGCGTATTGCCAAGTTCCCGTTGGCTCCTATTGCCATGTCCTTTCACACCAGGCTTAAGACCGACACTACATGAGTTCTGAAGTGGGCGATGCTTATCCACGGTGGGGAGCTCCCGGGTATGTCCGTTCGGAGGCTCGGGTCCCTATCCTGGGTCACTGGGAGAGAATGGGTAAGATGAACATGCAGTGAAATCCTAGTCGTCCGCTCTTATCGTAAGGTGGAGAAATGATGATGTTATTCATTTATCGAGATTAGTTCCTCTTATGCTGGTGGCCCCATCTCTTCAGCCTGGAGAGGTGGGGTTGTTTCTTGGTATGGGGTGTATGGTTCCCTAGCCGTTTGCAAAAGTATCCGACCGTATCCAAAAGTTTTGGGCCGCAACTGGCGGGCCATGGTACCCGGGGTAAATTACCCCGACAAATTGGATTTCTGAATATTTAAGTGAATAAACAAATTTTGAAAAGAATTTTAAATGAAATAGGCCGGTGGGCCAAATCTGACCCAAGGGTCAAGGTCCAGGGGACCAGTGGCCTATGGCGCCTAGCAGGCTAAAACTGCCACGGCGGCCCAGCCTAGCAAGAAAAGCGGCTGGGTTCGGCCTGCTCTCCCGAGCAGCGTGGCACACCCCCGCCCACATGTGGGGTGTGGGCAATGGCTAGGCTGCCGGTGACGGGACTGGGGCTAGGGGTAGTGAGGATTGGCGGAGGAGCACCGGTGGGGTACTGTGCACCCGCTGAGCAAGGGGATGGGGCAGCAACTCACCCCGAATGGCAGATTCGTGGTGTGGTGGCAGATTTGGATCAGGGCAGCTCTCGTTGACAATGGACGGTGGAGGAGGCGGCAGGGTGCTCGTTGGTTCAGCTGGCGAGATTCCCTAGAACCCACTGCAACTTGGAGTCAATGGAGGAGGTTAGGGAAGGAGCCGTAAGGTTCTATGATGATCACCCAACTTATCAAG
>VSTD030004286.1:0-10372 GCA_008808055.3 Sporobolus alterniflorus
TGCAGCAGAGCGATAAGACAGGACGACTCCACGCTACAAACACCAGGTGAGACATCATTTGCTACTCCTAGCCATTAGGACCCTAGATGATGCATAGACTTTCAACCACCTCGGGGCCATCTATCGGGCCTCGGGTCTCAATGTAATTGTTCAACCTTACGCTATAAAAGGCTCGGACAGGCACCACTTCACAGGGCGGACAAAAAGGAAATGCTCATGCAGGACAGACTGGAGCAATACAACTCAGTTCTCCTGTGGACGTAGGGTATTACGCTCCGGTGACCTGAACCACGTAAATCTTCGTATCCATCCATAGCTAGCGATCAAGAGACCAAAGCCCCCTCCAAACTAGTGAAAATGTCATAAAACCACTTCGACAATATCTAAAAAATGGTGGAGCCGATGGTGAGTGAGCCGGCGCGCGGATGACAGCATCGCACTGCTTAGGATAGTCAAAACTAACGAGGGAATTTTTTTGGCTCGTGATGTGGGAGGTGAAACTGTCTCTGCAGCTCGTAAGCCACGGTAGCCACGCAGGCTTGAGAAACTGCCTCCGCAGACATGGCTCCACCGGTAACAACTATCACATAGCCCTAGGCTGGCCGCTTTGAAAGGAGACTGACAACATGATTGCTCGGCGCCATTGTGTCAGCAGGGGGTGTAGCGACAACGTAGGTCAGCTCCAGAAACATGAGACGACTGTGGACTGAACCCGATAGGAAGGTTAGGCGGTCGTGAATGTCTGGTTTTGACTAGCTTGGACGACCGAAGAGCGGTTGCGGATCAGGCGGTGCCCTACAACGGCGAGCAAGGTGGCCACTTCCAAAGTAGTTAAGACAACGTGGAGGATCGTGGCAGTGAACTACCTTGTGGTCCTTGGAAAGGCACCAAAAGCACCTCCCATGGAACCACTTCTTATAGTCCGGTGATGGCTGGCCAGTGAGGAGAGGCAGGGCCTTCTGATCTCGCTGCTTTGAATGCCTAGCCAAAGAGGGAAGCCCTGCAGCATGAACTTGACGCTTTGGTTTCACCAATTGTCACTCCGATGAAGGGTCACATCCCTACTGCTGCTCGTCGCCATTAAGGCCGCTGCATGGCTCAACCTCATAATGGTGCTCTGACGCTTTGGTTTCACCAATTGCCACTCCGATGAAGGGTCACATCCCTGCTGCCGCTCGTCGCCATTAAGGCCGCTGCATGGCTCAACCTCATAATGGCGCTCCGAGATGACCAGGACGGATTTGAGCATTGATGCTTCGATGAAGGGTCACATCCCTGCTGCCACTCCGGGATGACCAGGACGGCGGCATGACAGGCTCCAGGGTATGCAATGCTGAAAGTGGAGGTGCGGGGGTCACCTGTGACTTTTGCAGGGCTTCAGGGCTCACTGCCCGCTATGCTGGCACCGAGGCAGATGCCGGGGTGGCAGCGTCTAGTGGAGAGGACCGGAACGCGCAGCCATCATCTTCATCTTCAATGGAGTCCGAGTCAAGCTTTTCGGGACTGCTGTCTTGAGAAGCTGGTCCACGCGGCGGCAGTGGGGAGGAGAGGGGTGGCTGCGACTGAGGCACTAGAGGGCTTGGATGGGGTGGACGCCGCCGGCCAGGTGGCCGCCGCCGGTGCAGAAGGGCTCATGCTAGCTCTCAATGGGCCACTGTATTGTTGGTACTCGTGTCCATTCACCCAGCTCGGTGCACGGGTCTTATATTTTCACTTTTGTAGAAGATATCAGAGGCTTGAAATCTAAGTGTTGTATATGTCAACGGTACAGGTTACCACTGAATTTCCACAACTTTCGTAAGTCATAGGCAAAGGCATCTTGTTTTTGCGCGCACACACAGACACAAAAGGGGAGAAAGAATAGAAATGTCGTGTGTATTCTCCTTTGTTCACACTTAGCAAATTGTCCGTACGTGTCATGAAGCTTTTGATTTACTTGAAAAGCATTAGTTGACAGACTTGAGTACTTGACCAATACACACGTTTTCTTGCCTGGTTTTATAGCTTGAGAGAAAGCAAAATGAACAAAAAGATAACTAAATTTACTCTGTCAAATTGGTCAACAAATTAATATTTTAGAATGATTAAGTTTTTATTTTCCTTGCTCTGCACTTCTTCCTGGGTCTCGAGTCATTTTGGACCAAAACATTATCTCAGCCTCCCAGGTCTCGAGTCATTTTGGACCAAAACATTATCTCAGCCTCCCAGGTCTCGAGTGTTGATCTTTTCAAAGAAACATTGGTTTCAATTCCGTGGAATTGCTGGACAACTTCCTTGGGTCGTGTTCGTTGTATCTCACTCGCACTTCTTAATTGAAAGACAAGCAGCAAGAGCAGGTATACAACGGGTTCTTTAAAGAAATGAAAAGTCCTGGACAGCTGCTAATCGAATTCTACATAAGAAAATGTCGAATACCATCAATGCTTGTCGTAAAAAGCATTTGAATACACATACTCGTACTTACGAACACCATGGTGGGCCTGAAAACGATTGGACTGCCAGCCCCTCCTGCATAGTTTGGATCTTACCGGGCCAATTGTTTTGGTTAGTACTGACTTCTGAGACATGTTTCTTCAAGCCCAAAAGAATGGTACCCTAAAGCTGAGAAATTTACTTCTCTGCGGTACTTCATAGTTTAGGCTTTGTTTGGATAGACCGGGTGTATTCTATTCTGAACTAGAATTATAGTTTAAAAGAGAGTAGGCATCTTCACTATGGGATGAAATACACCTTAATACACTCCAATACTCTTCTATTCAAACAAGCCCTCCGAGTATTTGCTCGGTCTGCGAAAAAGCTAGTTCATAAGCACGCACATGGCCTGAAAATTTCTTACTCATCGTTCAGAGTGTTTTCCATCCCAACATGAATGGAAACTAGCAGCACAAAAAGTAATCAGTGTTTAACAAAGAAAAAAAGTCTCAAAAAGGTCATGCACGCATAGGACTATATACTATAGATACGTGTGAGAAAGAGACGTAATAAAATTCTTCATTCCTCGCTTTCCAGGAAACTTCCCCCAACGGTGTGAAGATGTTTACGAGAAGCACAATAAAGTGCTGCCAAGACCATATATTTTGTTTTCTGAGACGAACCAAGACCGTGGACTCTGTCTGAATCTGTTGGACATGGGCATCTTGCTGTCTGCTTTCGGTCCACACGGATTTTCAAATAGGAAACATCTTGTGGTGTTCGTAGATGTTTCAGGTCAATTGTTCTCAAACAACCAATTAACAACACCTATATTATTCTGGAACAAGCAACAACGCCTATATAACCTGCATTTGCTACAACTCCGTTCGCTCATTGAATTTGCTAACCTCTAGTGCTGACAATAATCTAGTCTCACCAGCAGAACAAAGTTTTTTTTTCAGAGTTCAGAAGCTGAACAGGAAGCAAAAAATGGAGAAGTCACCAGCCGCTGCAACATCTCATTTGGAACTAGTTCTCGAAGAACCGTGTGGTCTCCTCATCCTCATCACCATCCTCACCTGGTGTATCTCAAGAATCCAGAGTTTCCACCGTGCCTCATGCCAATCCTGCAGCCAAAATCCTTCCAACAAGCAGGTGACGCTGGCGTCGGTTCTCACCGACAATGAAGTTTTTGAGACGAGGAATAAGAATAAAAAAGATGATATGGAGGTGACATATAAAGATATCGAGACCGTGACGAGAAGCATAGGCCTGAATTTTGATCAGGAGAGCAGCGAGGCCATTGGCTCTGACTATATACATCGAATTTTCGATGAGGATGAACCGAGCCTGCATGAGGTGAGGCAGGCGTTCTTAGTGTTTGATGAGAATAAGGATGGTTACCTTGACGCATCGGACTTGCAAAGAGTGTTTCAGAGCCTGGGATTAGGAGGAGGTGTAGATCTGGGTGAGTGTGAGAAGATGGTTGCCAAATATGACCTGAACAACGATAGGAGGATTGATTTGGTAGAGTTCACCAAGGTTTTGGAGGCCAGCATTTGCTAAACATATTCATTTTTTTCTTCTGTGTTTTTTTGTCTTTTTTATTTAATTTGGTTGTTCACACAGTCTCCTGCCTCTAGTTTTCTTATATTTCTTTTTTTTTAGAAAGTTTTCTTATATTTCTCTTGATTTCTCAGGCAGTATTCTTATATTTCTCTTGATTTATCGGGCATGTCTCCTACCTCTATTTTTCGTTTTTTAGACCTGGGGGAGAACCCAACCTCATCTCACAGCGAGACGAGGGTCAGACATTAACGACGAGTTTACGTTTGTACAAGCCCCATTACAAAAAACAGCTCCCGGATAACATCTTACCTTAGGCTGTAGAGCTCGCTTCGCGTCCCACATACTGGAAATTTGCGTCGGCTGGCTACTGTAGCAACAACACCCTGCATCTATGGATGACAATTTTATTAGTGGGTGTGGATATCTGCACTACTCCAAATTGACACTGTGACAACGAGTTGTAAGTCACTATAGTCACGGGCATCCGGCTCATCACTAATACTACATCGCTACTGTGGTCTGTAGCAGTGATGAGCACCGTGACAACAGTCGTCCGTCGCTACTGTGGTCTGTAGCAACAACGGGCGCTGATGTCACATTGCCCGTCGCTGCTGTGACTTCTAGTAGCGACAGGCGGCTGACTGGGTTCTCCTTGATGACTTCAGGTGGGCATACTTCTCAACAAAGTCCCCGAATCACCCTCATCATACGAGAAAACCGAGAACAGAAGGACCAGACAACGCACACACAGCAGAATACAGACTGAAGAAAGCAAAAACACTGACTGAAGACCGATAATAGGGAGATCATAAAGATAGAACATCGTGCACTTAGCATTACGTTTCCTTTATTGTCCAATCATGTTAAGTTAGATAGCCAAAGTGTGTTTGCTTTCAAAGGATACTGAGTGAGCTTTACGAATTTGCTAGTTTATTCTTGGGGGTGTATGCTTTTCTTGTTTCCATACATATGTTCCACCTGCTGATCTCTTATGTTCAGTTCTTGGCTGATGTTCATGATCAATAAGAAGGTCAGGAATCAAGATGACATGCTTTGATTTTATTAGCTGTCCAAGAGGCTTAGTCTTGTTTCAGTGCAGCTGCGAGAAGAGTGACGCTTCTCACATTAAGTGTCAGCTGCGAGAAGAATCACCATTAAGTGTCAAGCGCTGTTGGATTCGAGGAAGTGGTGCTTCTTTGTGCAACCAGGTGAGAGGTCTTCTTGTCTACCTACCTCTGTGGATATGTCTTGCAATGACAGCCATGACTTTAAATTGTTACTACTTTATTATGTACTCCAAATATCTGGTTTACAATGCACACTATCCTAATGCAAGGTGCTTACCCGCTCTACTATTTTTTTAAAGTAAGGCAGTGCTGAGCACTGTCATTCATTAAGGTAGAAAAAATATTATAACCTAAGGATACAAATACCACTTACCCGCTCTACTGTTATTGTCATTGTTTACCAGAGGTTTCAAATTCAGCTGGTGCAGCATATCTACGAGAGAAGATGACAAAAAACAAAACTATTTCATGAGGGGGAATCATTGACATCTTGGAAGAACACAACTTCATAGAGATATTGCACACAAAGTGGAAGCATATCTTTTAACTCCATGTACATAGTAGTAGCCAAGTGGTATAACAGGGGATCAGCCTCAGTACATCCAAACCAACCGATCAACAAGTAGCCAGTATGAGGCAGAATGAACACGTACTAGCTCTGTAATGCAGTAATGCTACCATGTACTTTTGTGCTTTCTATGGATCACCTGGCCCGAATGGATGAGGCAGGGGGCGTGAAAACATGGTGTAGTCAACTATCCTGCTTAAAATCCAGGTGACGAACCCAACATCCGGTGCCTGGTGGCAGTGAATCCCCAGGAGTGCATCCGGCTCCCGCAGCAGCCTGGCTGCCGCAATCCAAGACCTGAAGATAGCCATGCCCACCTTACCCGCCTTCCTGCTGTTGTACAAAACCAGACCGTCCAGGGAGCCGTACCTGGACAGCACCTGACGAAGAGCTGGCTCCGTGTACATATCAGGCCCCATCAGAAGCACAGCCCTGTCAGTGAAATTGCTTCCAAAGAGTCCATCACGGGGCTGCGAGAAAGCTGCTAATCCGCCGAGCCCTCGGACGAGCCCCCTCAAGTTGTCACCGCTGCAGTCGTCCAGAAAGTCGGTGAACTTGAGCCTGACATGCTGGAATACCATAGGATCGATCGCTCTCCACAAGTCGAAGCTGTTGTTGTCCGACATCCCCGCTGCATCAGGAAGCTGAGGAATGGGCGGAGTAGGGAAGAAGAGGTTGCACTCGACGGCCCGCGCGAACGCCATGAACCAGGCCTTTTCGGGCACCTTGAGCAGAGCCTCGGCATCCGCCGTGCTGTGGACCGCAACAACTACAGCTCCGAGTCCTCGGTGAACTACCACAGCATCAACTTTCTTCAGCCCCAGCTCGACCTCCAGGAAGCGGGCCACCTCCGCGGCGTCGCAGGCTTCTGTATCCATCCCTCTCAGCAGCAGAACCCGACCAGTGTACTCGGCGGCGGCCGCCGCGATGAACGGCGGCAGGAGATGATCTCCGGCGGCAGCACCGGCAGCAGGCAGGGGGAAGAACGAGGAGTCGTACATGCCTACCCTCCTCTCCACCAAACGGTGCACCCTCTTGTACGCCGCCTCCGCAGCCGAGGCGACGTCGCACAGGACGACGCCGATGTCCTGATCCCTCCGTATGATGACTGCTGTGACAGATCCTCTCTGGAGCAGGAGCTCCTCATCGGCTACGCAGCACAGGCCCCACGCTCCTCCGGCGTCCGAGATCCCTGGGCCTCCGACGAACACGCAGCGAAAGTGCAGGTCCATCTGGGAGTCTGCGAGAATATACTCCGGCGGGGTCAGTGATCGGAACAGATCAGCGGTAGGCTGCCGTTTCGCGCAATCGTCCAGCGCGTCCAGGATCCGGAGGCGGTTAAGGCTTGCACCCCTCGCCTGCACACATCCACAATCCATGAACATTTCTGCAGCTTATTGATCAGCAATGCATAATTTAAGCTGCTACGGCTTATTTGATAGAAAAAAAACTTCCTCTTTTGTAGACAAAAGCTAAACTCGATCTTCTTTCCATGCATGCACCATCTCCAAGATTAATTTAGGCAAGTGAGATACGACTACGAGAGAAGGTACTGTTTACTCACCAGAATACAAGTGCAGTAGGTCCGCCGGGGAGGAACCTTCTCTAAAGCAAGGTGGCACTGCTCGGCGTCTTTGAGCACCACGAGACCAACACGATCCCTGAACTCCGTGTCACGAACAATCACAGCTACCTGCGGACTAAACTCTTCCAACTCAATAAGCAGATCGAGTGGGCCGAATGTCGATGTCACCCCCTCCAATAGAACTGATCTCTCCAGGAAGAATGGATCCTCCTCAATCACCGCCGGAGAGACGGCGTAGAGAACCCCAATGAGGTTCATCAGTTGTCGGTAGCAGCGTCGGGCATTTCTCACGCCCAATACAGTGGCCTGCGATTAATTGGATGGCAACTAGTCAGTACGAGCACCATGTAATTAAAACGAAAAAAACACAAATAACCTCAAGACAATAACCAAGAACGGACAGCTGGCAAGGAGCTTGAGCCATGAAACAGAGAAAAAGGCCCGCAGGCAGAGGCATGCGACAAAATCAAGAACCGAGAATCGCTGGGAAAGAAAAAAATCAGAATCAACAACGAGCTCTCCGCTCGCCGGCGGCAGCGGGGCCCAAGAAAGACTCCAGCGCGCGAGGCAAGAATGACGCTAACGCTCAAGCAAGAAGGCAAGAACCGACAATATCTCCAAGAAACATGGAGATCGCACTGCATAAGCCGGCGGAGAAGTCAGAGGTTAATGGCGCTCAAAGAACCCGCAAGAAACATCAAGAACGTGGTACCGGAACGGTTCTGACGTAGGACGGCGGCGCGGCCTCCGCCTTCGCGGCGGCGGAGCAGGACGCGGCGGAGCGGAAGACCACCACCCCTGTACGGTCGCCGATGTTGTCCCGGACGAGGAAAGCGCGAACCATCTCCCCGAACTCTGCGAACCGGCCGCGAAGGAGCTCCGCCGTGCAGTGGGAGGCCAGCCCCTCGACGACGAGCACGGACGAGAGGAGCTCTGGGTCGGCGGCGAGGCGCGGGAGACGGTGGTCGAGCGCCACCTTGAGCTCTCGCGGCGTCAGCATCCTTCCCGCCTGTGGGGGAGGGGACGAGTAATTCGTGTTTTCTTTGATGGAAGCAAGGCAGGGGTGTTCGGGTTTGGATGGGAGGGGGGAGGCGGGAGGAAGACAGACGACTCACAACGACTGTATTAATGGAAGCAGGGGCTGGGTGTTCCCCGTCTGGGAGCCGATCCATTTGATGGGGGCAGTGGAGGCATCCGGCCCATTCGAGTGGTCAGGGAACAGCCGGCCCATTTGCTCTCTGTCCATCGTGCTCACTGTGCATTGACCCCGAACCCCGTGGTCAGCGCTGTCCATGCCTTCACATCCATAACGAGCTCATGGACGACCAGTGCCCTAGATCCCTGAACTCGGTCTCATCCCTTGCTGTCTACCAAGCTCAGGATTTGCTGTGTCTTGGCATAGCCATCCACCATACAGTTTGTGCAGCACCAAGTCTTTCATGGTGCCTTCGTCAAACACCTTCCTCAACGGTGCCCATACATTCCCACCATTGCAGCCGCGACCTTCGCCTCATTGAATCAAACATTTCAACTGCATGAGCACAGCCTCCCCCGATAACCGTGCTCCAAGACACGGCGCCCCGCTCCTGCATTTCGTCGAACAACCTCCGCGCGTCCGCCGTGTCCCCGCCGCCACAGCACGCTCCTCAGGCTCGGGGCGTCCAGGAATCCATACGGCACCACAAGCGCGTGCAGCTGAGCAAGGCCGCCTCGGCGTCGTTGGGGATCTTGGTGCAGAACGCGAGGACGACGGCGAAGGGCGACAGCGCGTAGGGCCGCGGCGGCGTGGAGCTGGAGCAGGTGCTCCGGCCGCGTCGCCGACTTGAGCAGCGGCTTCCGCGGCGGCATCGCCCTCGGCTTGGGTTGCGTCCCCGGGCGCGGGGCAGCAATGGCTGGGCTTTGGCTCGGCCGGCGCGCGATGAACGAGACGGAAATTGACAGACTGTACGTGTCGGCCCATTTGGTAAGTAAGCCCAATTGAACGAGACGGGCGAACACGAGAATGTCCGTCGGTTCGGCCGCTGTGACAAGCATGGATTGGAGCCGAAAGAATGAATTCGGCCCAAAAAAACACCGGCCCTTCAGGGTAAGGATTTACTTCCAACCGAAAAGAAAAATTTACATGATCGTGACGGCGCCCCCACACAGGAAAATACGAGGAGCGCTATCTAGCCAGTTACAAGTTCTTTGCAGGCAAAACACACAACAGTACGGGGGAAATTTACATCAGACAGTATAAAGCTATTAGCTGTACACACGAGGTCGACCCTGAGAAAAATCAGGTTTTCAGCTGAGCGATTTTTTTGGACACCTCATCGACTGTTGTTTCGTCGATGCTCTCGCTAATAGTTTCCTCCTGGAAAAACCACCCATCATCATCATTGATAAGACCGCCTCGTGACTGTAATTTACGAAGCAAAAGTAATCAAACTGCTGTGGTCCCTGCACTTACGTAGTTGACGCGCTTTTGCTTTTCACCTATACACTTGGACGCGCTGATGGTTTCACTCTTCAGCAAACTCCTAGCACTCAGCTGCCGCTGGTTTACGCCATCCGTCACCGACGCATGATCTGCCTTATCACCTACATTTACGCCGTACTCACCGTCTCCATGTTTATTGCCCATTGCTCTTTCCCTGAGACGATGTTAGAGGACGGTTATTTCCAACAATCAGAATAAAATCTTCAACTCAACAAGTTTAGATCAGAACCTTGGTAAGGAAACATTCTGCCGCAGCTGTGGGTTGTTTTTCTCACCCTTTGCTTTACCTTCCTCCAAATGAGCAAATTGTCGTTTAAAGCGATCAACCCCGCTGTCAACCAAACATCAGGTTATATTTGCAACCATAAATCGCCAAGAAATCATCATATATATAAGTAGCAGCCATCACAGACAGTGCACCTACCTCGGGTACATGAAGCTCACCCGGTTCTGGCCTCCTCCGCGGAGGTATTCCTGTAACATTTGAGGATGGCACTCCAAAATCTAAAGTCGTGCAACAAGTATTAGTAAAGATTATGATTCAGGCAGCAGCTCAATTATAATCTCAAAACATAATTGTGTTATGGTACCTCTCGGTAAATTAATTCTCGGACATCATCTTTGCCAACTTTTCTCTTCTCAAACTCAAACTCAAGTTTAGAGATAGGCTCGGCTATGGGCTCCCGTTC
>VSTD030004287.1:0-10372 GCA_008808055.3 Sporobolus alterniflorus
TCCGATGAACGATTGCCGAGCATAGGCGTCCAGGAAATGCGGAAGCGGCACTCGCCGTCGCAGCAGGCGAAGGGGAAGGAAATCTTGGCAATGGCTTGATGCTGCTGCCGCAAGGCAGGCTCGCGTGGAGAACCATTCGAGAAACCAAATCCATCGACGCGTGTTAAGAATTGCCCCGCTTGTGCACTGCTGTGTCCTGTCCCCTACTGAGACCAGCCGGACTTATCACTTCGTCAGTGAGCTACTCAACTGAAGTACGTCAACGGAAGGCGAAAACGTCTTTTAAAACTGCCTTTGCTGCTGCGGCCGCTACCTTTCCTAATTCTCGATTTGAGACGACGAAGAATTTTTAATCAGAAAATGCAAAACGCAATCTAGCGCCGCGATTCGGTCTCTCGCCACTCCGACGCGCCGGAATGCCGCGCGGCCACCACCATCACCACGCGCTCCCCCGCCGCGGACGCTTCCTCCCGCTCGCCGCGGGGGCGGCGGCGCTCCTGCTCCTCGCGCTTCTCATCCTCCTCCCCGCCGCGCCGCCCGAGGGCCCCGCCTCGCTCCTCCGCGCGGCCGTCGCGGCCCACCCGTCGCCGGCTTCCTACGCGCGGCACTGCACCGAACACCTCGCGCTCTCCCTGCGCCGCCTCCGCGCCGCGGCCTCCTCCCTGAAGTCCGGCGACGTCCCCGCCGCCCTCCACCTCGCCTCCGCCTCCCTCCAGTGCCAGTACGACTGCTCCCACCACCTCTCGCTCCCTCCCTTCCGCTCCCAAGCCATCACGTCCCGCTTCCTCACCTTTCTTGCCCCGCGAACCCTAACCGCTGCTGTTAATCCTACCTCCTCTGCCTCCAAAGCAGTCTTATTCCCGGCGAGGATCCGCCCGGACGCCACGGTCTGCAAGCCGAGTGAAGCAACAAAGTCATGCGACTACTCGACCGTACAAGCAGCCGTCGATGCCTCGCCCAACTACACTGCTGGGCACTTCGTCATCACCGTCGCCGCAGGTATATACAACGAAAATGTCGTAATTCCATATGAGAAGAGCAACATTTTGCTGGTGGGTGAGGGCATGGGGGCTACTGTGATCACCGCATCTCGGAGCGTGGGGATTGACGGGCTTGGGACTTATGACACTGCGACCGTGGCTGTGACTGGTGATGGCTTCCGTGCGAGGGATATCACATTCGAGAACAGCGCTGGTGCTGGAGCTCATCAGGCAGTGGCGTTCAGGTCAGATAGTGACCGTTCAGTGCTGGAGAATGTGGAGTTCCGTGGACACCAGGACACACTCTATGCCCGCACGATGCGGCAATTCTATCGTCGTTGTCATATCTCTGGTACGGTGGATTTTATATTTGGGAATGCTGCGGCAATGTTTGAGGAATGTGTTATTAAGACCGTGCCAAGGGCAGAAGGAGCTCAGAAGACTGCACGCAATGTGGTGGCAGCTAATGGGAGGATTGATCCAGGTCAGACAACAGGGTTTGTGTTTCAGAATTGCACAGTGGATGGAAACAAAGAGTTTGTGGAATTGTTCCAGGCAAAGCCACAGTCATACAAACTGTATTTGGGACGGCCATGGAAGGAGTATGCCAGGACAGTATATGTCAGTTGTTATTTGGGGATGGTTCTCAGACCCGAAGGATGGCTACCTTGGCGAGGGGATTTCGCGCTCAAGACATTGTACTATGGTGAGTTTGATAGTCGAGGTCCTGGTGCAAACCACACGGCTAGGATTGAGTGGAGCAATCGGACTTCAGAAAAGCATGTCAGATTCTATTCAGTGGAGGACTTTATTCAGGGCCACCAGTGGATTACATATTAACTATAGACCAAACTGAATGCTTACTTGCTTAGATCGGTGATTCTTCAGAACTTGAAATGCCTTTAGCCATAATCCTAAGAATCTTTAGACTCCTTTAACATAAGCTGTACCATTCTTTTGTATATGTGTGTTAGTTGCATGTTTTTCATTAGTTTTGAGTTGTAATTTTGAAATAAAATTGCCGCTTGCATAGATTAAAAATTGAGAATTGGTCTGCTGAAGAATATGTTCTTTGCTTTCTTTACTTTAGCTTGTGCATTGTTGCTGGCTTACTGTTTTCTCGGGATTTCTTGTGTTGTCATTTCAAGCATTCTAATGATCTATTACTCATGAATCTTTTGGATAACGGAATATTTTCTACTCGTGTTAGACCTGTGGAAAGAATGAGCAGTTGTTTGACTACTGTATCAGCTGAATGACTAGTAACAGTTACAAACTCGCTCAGAGCTTTTGTCGGCAGTAATATACTGCTTGTGGACAGAATATCAGATAATGCCGTTTGTGGTGAAGGGGGACGTAAAGACGCAGAAACCATCCAAATTTTCGTAACAGGATGTGATCTGTAGGTGGAGGAATGAAAATGACAAACATCTGCCTGTTTTCAGAACTTCGGTGTGCAGATTCAAAACAGGCAGAACAAAAACTTTGCCTCCATTTTCAGAAAAAAGTTGGACAGTGCTTCTTGTTCTCTGTTCCTCACTGGGTCATGTTCCGTGTGATGCTATGTGATTTTAAAATATTTTTTTATGTCAATTCATATGTCGATAAACTGTTTAAGAAGTGAAAGATGGTCAATTAGTTTGTTACCGTGAGTGTCATTGTGCGGAGGGATAATGGATGTTGGATAATGATGTGGTGCTCTAGCTAAGGAGAAAGTAAAATAGAGATACGGTTGAGTGGTTGGGAGGGTGGCCAATGTTGAGATGACATTTTTCTAGCAGTGGAGGGTGGGAGTTGGATAGTTCGAAGAGGGTGGCCGGCAACGGTGTTATAGAATTAATGCTTCAATTTCGGCTCGAGAGGGGAGGCGACGGGATGAAGCATTGTTGAAAGATAAAGTGGATACAGCGAGCTTATCTTGCTTCCATGAGAATGAAGCGTGACCTAGCATAGCGATGTCGGTAGGAGGAGAGGCGGCACAGAGGAGGAGAAATGGAGGAGATGACACTAGTTGAGCTTATGCGAATTTTACTGGGCAAAAAAATAAAGAACATTCATGTGGTCGATTCAGCTGTTACAAATGAACGGTGAAAATTTAAAGTAATGATGAGTTAAATTTTTTTTCAAAACATATGCAATTAAGATCTATTTTATTCATCTCATCGCGTAGAACACAACAGTGAAAACGAGATTTTAAATAGATATCATATGAGTGAAATAAATTATTTTAAAGTTTTTTTATTATGTAAAATGATGTGATATATGAGGCTAATATGGCATGACATGACATGATTGAATGATGATGTGTATACCTTGTATGCTAAGGATGATTCCAGTTGTGGGCGGTCTCTATTTCAATCTCGATCACACCATGTCAACTTTCTCTCTCCATCTCGACCACCAGCACTCTAGCAGCAGGTTACAACATTCAGCCCACAGTCACATCAGTCTTTTCTCTTCTAATTAGCATCATCATTCTAGAGTTAACCATTTCAGAATTTATTTTGTAAACAACGAATTTTTAGAAAACATACTAACTTTATTGGATTACCAAATTTTGAAATGATATGAAATTTTGAAAATAGAAATTACATAATAAATTAAAAAAGAAAAATACATAATGAGTTGGTATGAGAGTGACTTGAGCTCTAATTGAAAGGGGGCATTTATATGGTGGTGGGGATGAAATTTGAATTTTTAGAAAAAAAATTGAGCTCTAACGATAAAAACGGCTAGTTTTTAAATTCAAATGATCAAATTTAAATTTAAGCGCGTCATGTGGACCAATCAGGAGCTGCCACCTAGCTACGCCTGCCAGCCTCAGGGGCAGGCGGTAGCGCGGTCGGTATCGACTGGACCGGCTCCAACGCGGGCGCTACCGCCCGTCCCGGGCGGCCTCAAACCCTACCGCACGTGCCCCTCCACGTCGGTTCCTTCGGGCGGTACCACCCACCCGGCGGTCGCTACCCGTTGGAATCAGCCTAAGAGAATTAGTTTAAATAACCCTTAGTGGATTTTGTCTATATAGTTAGAGTTGATTAGGGAGTAAGTAGTTCACAAACGCTACTGTGCCTGGTCGCGCTACAGCATTAGCACAGGACTGGACGCGGCCCGACCCACCAAGACTTCCTTATGTTCTGTGCTAGGCGTTGTCTCTGAGTCCGAAGTGGAGAAGGCCAACGGCGAAGGTCAGGGGTACGGCGAGCGGCGTGAGGCAGATTAATGGAGGTGGTGACAGCGGGAGAAGGTGTTAAGGTTAGGGTTCGGTTTGTCAGGGGGAGACGGCGGGGGAACTCCAACGACATCGCCGGCTATAGAAGGTTGGGGGCGGCAGGGGATCGGTAGTGGGGGGGCACCACCTCAGCCACAGGCGATGAGTGGGGTGGAGCCGTCAGGAAGGCGCTGTGAGGACGATAGGGCAACCTAACTAGTTTGTGCATGTTAAGCTGGCACAGCGATGTTTCCCATTCGAAACGCTGGTTGCATTTGAAGGTGCTAGTTTGGACCGAGCAGTTACTGGACTGGACTAACCCATTTGATTTTATCGTCAGATCATACCAGATCACAAGCATCCAGCCCAAATAGAGATTTCATTCTGCAATCCGTAATGCGGTGTTGATTGAGTAATGCCACCACAGCAAAAAAGCAATAACGCTCCTTTTGGACTGATCAGCACTGCACACTTGGCAACTAGCTCCAGGACCTAACCAGAACAGGATTTACACATTTACACCTTCCTGACAACATGCTCAATACGTCATAACATCAATTTGACAACGTGCTCAATACATAGACCTTTGCTCAAATGTATTTCCATATATCAGGCAAGTAGGCTTTCCATCAGACTGCAAACATGCTTAGCTAACACATTCCTGACCCATAGATTCTTGTGTAGTTGTGTCATACCAGTAAACGAAATAACAATATTTCACCCATAGATTCGAACCACATAAGCACCCTAACAAAATTTCCCAGACTCCCTGAGCCTCCACAGACCACATGTCACAAGAAAATGGACCTAAGCATTTTTCTTTGATGATTTCTTGTGAGCTTTCTTCTGGGGCTTAAACTTATTTGATTTTGAAGACTTATCTTTGTCTTTACTTCTTTGCTTTTCCTTCTTCACCTTGTACATTGTAATTGCCTGGTTACAAGTTATTGACACAAGATGTTAGGTCAAACAAACAAGATACACCATCAATCATCAGACAGCATAATTTAGTAAAATGAAAGAATCTGGGAGCATGCCTTGCCAACATCAAGCTGATCCTCTGAATTTTTAGCAAGTAGAGAGTTCAAGACTCTGTCATATTGCTGTTTTTCCTGGTTACCCATTCCCTTTCCTTCAACAACAGGAAGGAACTGCAGAAACAGACACAATTGAGCCAGTGCAAAATATAAGCCTTGGAAGGTGGAGACTCCAGGAGAGCAAAGACGTTCAATAGTAAAGATTTACCTTTCTATGTTTGCCTGGGTGCTTTGGGGGTTTCTCGCCAGGTAACTTTTCGTCAAACTTCCCAATACTTGCTGTTGCTGTTGAAGCCATGCCCGCAACATTCTCAAGGTCCTCTTTTCTAGATTTTTTTGGCAGATCAGTTTTAGTTCCAGTGATGGGCAGAGCTTTTGCAGCAAGCTGTATATGACTGCATTTAGAAAATGGAGAGCTGTTAGAGAGAAACATGACCAGATAATGAAGTCTGCTCAATATTTCTATAAGGTTCCCCAGTGATGAAAAGGAGGAAGCAGTAAGTACTGGTGAAGGATCACAACCTTGGCAAAGCACCAACTTTTGCAGCTCTCTTCAAGTTCACTAGCCTATTCTTTTCTTGCTTGTCAACCCGTTTCTTCTTGTCTTCTTTTCTTTGAGCAAAGGGATCAACACCAGCCTCTGTAATAAATGAATTGCCAGTTAGAAAAGTACCAAGCAATAAACCATGGTATGCATTTACAATTTACGAATGAGAATCACAGATAACAAGCATTTGTTAACTGCAGCAAGTCTTGAGCTACTAAAGTACCTTGTGTAAGATGAAATGAAGGAAACACATGGCATAAATCAATAGCAGACTATGAATGTATACACAACCAGTAGAAGACAGATTACTAACCATCTGTCTCTTTAGCTTCAATGATTGGAATGTCCCTGTCATCATTAACACGATCATAGCCATAAGTCCGCTTCCAGGATTGAGTTTGCTCATCCCATTCGCGTTTGTTCTTCTTTCGCTTTGTAATCCCTGGAAGTACAATCCATCAGTATAACCAGAAGAAGATAGAAATGGGCTTCCAACAGGAAAACGTTCAAAAAATTAGTAAATATTCACCTTTCATCTTAGCAAACTGCTCCCACTTAGTTGGAGGTTTTGGCTTCGGTAGCTGTTGAACAGGGAAAATAGGTTAAACAAGTGAAATAACCCATCAACGGTACATCTTCATCCAGTACATGTGGCAAATACATGGACACGTCCCATTTAACAAATGTTCAGGTTACTTTTACTCTAGTGGATTAGTGTGTTGCAAGCACCTATAAAAACATGAGCATACATAGCTAACATTAAATGCTTTAAGTTGAACACAATTACTTAATTTTAGTTGCACGTTGATAAGACCCCGAATTTATTTGGGACTAAAAGGTTTGGCTGTTGTTGATAAGACCCCGAAATTAGGCACGAATTTCATTACCAGTATATTTGCATATGAATTATAGCAATACCTAGAATGCCACTCCAATCAAATCTTATGCCTAAAATAACGCAAGCAAGAAGCAGAACAGCAATGCATGAACTCCACTCTCAACAGTTTTACAGGAAGGTAGAGCAGATAACAGAATGGATGCTCCCAAGATCAGTAGTGTCGAGAGAGGAGAAGTCTTCTTACGTGCTTCTCACGGGGAAGGCGGGTGGTGGGTGGCGAGAGGCGGACGATGGGGCCGTCGCGGTCCTCGTTGGGCGGCAGCGCGAAGAGGACATCAGCCACCGCCTGAGCCAGCTCCGTCGCCTTCAGCAGGAACTCCTGCCTAAGCCCCGCCCTGCGTCAATCCACAACCCCAACTTCGTTGTCAGAAATCAAACACAGCGCAGAAGACGCCTGCTACAGCTGATCGTCGGCTCGAAGAGATGGAACCTATTAGAGGTGGCGGAGGCGACGTAGTGCGACGGGTCGTAGGCCATGAGGTTGCCGAGGTCCACCTCGTAGTTGGAGGTGACGGCGGTCGTGGCGGCAGCATCCTCCGCCATGGCTGCGCCGGTGCGTGGTGGCTCGCGGCTTGGGTTCGAGGAAAGACGCGGAGTGACTAGGGTTTGTTTACTTGGAGGGCCGCCGCCGGCTATCTAGTACGGGGCCTGTTGGGCCTCCCTCCATCGTAGTATGTAGGCCCATTAAAAGAAAATCAAGGCCGAAAACAGCAGGCCCGGATTGGTCATAAAGTCTTCTTCCACTCCAAAAAGAAGTTGAATGTCCAAGAGAGCCTCTAAACTTTACCTAAATCAAATTGATGAAGTTTAGTTCAAAATTCATCTCCAAAAAATAGTTCCCGTAAAAAACTCACCGATTTATTTTCACCTAAACTCAACTTATTTCTAGCTAGAGACAGAACAAATTTGAGGCTCATCAATCCTACTCTTTCTAATAGAATAAACAATATTGTGAACCTAGATGCTGACGTGACTCAATTAAAAGTATTTTTAGATCTATTTTAGAGAAGTATTGGAGGTGAGGAAATTTGACCTCGTTATTTTTTGGGCTGCTCCCAAAAAAAGGTTTTTGAGAGCTATTTTCCGGTTAGCTCTTGGAGATGCTCTTACATAATGAAAAATGGCCCTAAAAATATAATGGAAAACGAAAATCAAACGATCAATGAAACAAAAACAACTGTTTAGTGTTTGAATTGAATATTCAACTAAAGTACAGTTAATATCCTGAAGGAGTGTCTTATAATTCGCGTAAGGCTACATGTTTCATTTAGACACATGCTTATATGCCACATTTAAGGGGCTCACTGCACTGTAACACCCATGTTACACTTTTATCTAATTATCTTCTTTATAAGTTTAATCAAGCATCAAGTGCCTTGGTTAATCAAGTCGTTGAGGTTCGAAATCAGAATTCAAAGTCAGGAGTTCAAATTTGAAGTCTCAAGTTCTGTTTAGTATGGACTGATTGCCTCAGCTAGCACTTTTTAGGAAATTATTAAAGTCGAATTAGACCTTGCTATCAAAAGAGAATTTATTCACCATGACTTGCTCTATAAGTGAACAAATCTACAAAAATTATGAAGGTCACAAAGTATTTTTTCGAGGGTTCAAACAGAGCTAATCAACTCAGTTTTCAGACTAAGATTTTTCAGAGTTTAGCTTAATGATTAGCATTCTTTAAAATTCAATATCTTCTTTGATATTCGGAATTAGTGTATGCACGTCACCCAGATCATAGTGCGATCTTTGAAGATCACTATGAGCACCCCTTGTCCAAAATGGAGCTCTGGTGCATTTGAAATAAGGTTTTCAATTAGCCTATGTGACCACAATTCATTCAAATCAGTTTTCCTAAAAATCTTTTGCTATTCAAAATTTGTGCAGATTTGAAAGAAGTTGCCAACATGAAAAGTGTTACAAATTAGATTTCATACATCCATGCAAATTCCTAGATTTTTATTCCATCTCTAGATATTTTATTTTATTTTCTAAATCCTAAATCAGACATTGAATTCCCAAATTTTTAATTCAATTTCTGTCACGAATCTGGAGAAAAGCTCTATGGAGAAAGTGGTTGCTTTATTCAAAACCATCACAACCATATTTTATTCCAAAAATTTTGAGCTCGGTAAGATCTCCTTTTGATCAAAACAAGTTTGGTTTCATTTTACAAAGAAATCAAAAAATTTAATTCTTTTCGGGCCGGGCCCACTAGTCAGCGTCCCGATGTCATTTACAGCTTGGCCCGTGCACAGCACTCCCTTCCACCGCCAGACGGGCCCCATCCCCCCGGACCGACCCACATGGCAGCCTCTCACTCTCGTTCGCTCTACTCCCCTGTGCTCATGTCGCGTCGTGCGACTCGTTGCCGCCACGCTCGGGTCTATGTCGCCGGTCGGACCCCCCTCAGCTTGAGCACCGGCCAGCCGGACCCCCCCCTCTCTTTTTCATCACGCGCGCATCCGACTCCCCCCCCCCATGTTCCCCCTTTCTTCTCCTCCTCATCTCGGTAGAGAAGCCACCCAAGTACCCTCTTTTCCCTTTCCTCTCCCGCGCGGTTCTCTCCCAAGACGAAGCGTGTCGGGGTCGCCCTCTTCGTCCCTCCCCGGCCGCCGGAGCGCCAGCGGGAGAGGAGTATTTGAAGTCGTGCCAACCGCTTCTCGTTGCCTCGTCGTCGTCGCGCCGGACCAGTGCATCGCCGACCACGCCGCTCTGCCCGACGCATTCCTCTGGCCACGCTCGTGCTCGAGCCACCGACCAGGTCACGCCTCATCTCCCGGCTGAACGCCGGTGGCCGCACCACCATGGGGGTCCCGTGCGCGATGACTACCCAGAGGTCGCGTCGTGTCATCCAGCCGTCTAGGCCGCCTCCCCGGCCTTGGGCCGAGCCAAGCGGGCCACACCTCCAGCGTTGGGCTGTCGTGCGGAGCAGGCCGGCATGGCCGTTGGACCTAGGCCGTGGGCCAAATGCGCCCCGGCACTGTATGCTGGTTTTCTTTTCTTCCGAATTGATTTAAATCCCATAAATTGTTTAAACTTCAAAAATTCATAATAAATCATAGAAAGCTCAAAAAATTCAAAATAAATTTTGTATGAATCCTCTTGAGTAGATCTACGCTTTGTTATTGACCAAATCTATATTTGGGTATTATTGCTCCATGGAAAATTCAAAGAAATCAAAACTTGGAGTATTTCTTTACAAAAATCTATAAAGACTTAAGTCTCAAAACTTTTCATACATATGTGCAACATTCTCAGTATCTTGTAAAAAATTTCTCATAATTATTATCTGCATAGAATTATTATTATGAATTAATTTCTAGTCCAGTAATAAATAAATAGTAATAAATAAAATATGCAAGGGAAAATACTCAACCTTGGTATGATGCTTCCTCATGCTGTATAGAACATGTATAAAATCATACAACTATTTTGGACTCATAGCATGTATGATATTAAATATCTAATGCGTAGTTAAATTGTAAATAAATAGAAAAGCTAGTGGTAAATTAATAAAATGGTTTTTATGAATTAAAATGAGTAGGATGCTTGTGTTCATGCATCACATTGCTCCTTTGTAACACCCCATGTCTCTAAACCACATTATTATGTTAATCACATATTTATGAGACCCTAAGTGTTGATGAAATTCCAAGTCTAAAATCAAATTCGAAGTTTTCAAATTCTGGATTAGTGTGG
>VSTD030004288.1:0-10372 GCA_008808055.3 Sporobolus alterniflorus
GAAACTACGTTCGGGGTTTCAAGGGCAGTTTAAGGCTATGTCTACGGTTACCAATACTCCTATAGTTTGATTATCATCTGAATCATTTTTAAGTTGCAAGTTTTGAAGTAGTATTTGTGTGACCAAATAAGGACCAATTTTGTATGTGCCAAATGGTGGTGTGAGGAAGGTGGCATACACTGGAATTGCTAGGATCGAGATGTGTGGTGAATAGGGG
Organism: Sporobolus alterniflorus; assembly: GCA_008808055.3. Taxonomy (NCBI): domain Eukaryota; kingdom Viridiplantae; phylum Streptophyta; class Magnoliopsida; order Poales; family Poaceae; genus Sporobolus; species Sporobolus alterniflorus. The sequence goes on from VSTD030004288.1 coordinate 218, forward strand.
GGTTACCCTCAGAACCACAAGGCACAAGAGGGGGTCTCTAGAGGTCAATGGTTAATTCCTGTAGCAATGAAACCTCAGTGGGCATATACAATTTGGGGATCGATCTTGGAGTGTATACCTATGATAGTCGAGTTTTTGGTTATGATTAGCTTGGGACTCCTCATGATTAGTGAGTTTTTGGGGTGGTTCTGGTTAGTTATGTTTGGTTGGTTAATCGTAGTGGTTAACTATGATCATGTGGTGTAAGTCGTAGAGGTTTGGGTGGTTTAACTCATTGGTCTTAGAAAGGTGGTGTGACCTTGTCTATCTTTGTCATGGCAGGGTGGTGTTACCTTGTCAACCTAAATCTATTATCACTTAGGAAATATGATACTTTTGGATAAATGGGTCATAATGTTTCCCACACTTGCTGAGTAGCAACCATAAGTCTACTCATGCTTGCTGTAACACCTGTCAAAAGCTGGAGATAGGATGGACTTCTTTGATGAAGATTTCTTCTAGAGGCGTGCGTTGCCCACACTCAATTGCCTGTGGGCTTGGAGTTTTCCACCACTGCTTGATGAGAGAGTCAATCTAGTCTTTTCTGTAAAGACATTAATTCATGTAATAAAGTTTATGTATTTGCGACATTGGTTTTCTATATTTACATTCTAGATGGTATGCATGAAAACTTATTCCTGGGAACACATACTATGAGCATTTGGTTTTGATATTTAAACCAGGTGTGACATTCCGCTACCACACCTGTCGCTTGGAGTTGCACTCAGTTATTGTGACATACTCCTTGTTAGAGTCGTCCGCTTCCTTGTCATCATCATCATTGCCATCACAGCTGGTAGTGATTGCGGCCCATCAGGGGTGCCGCTTTTGCCAACGGCTTTGGATGGTGCCGCCCAACTACTGATAGCGACCGTTTTTGCATCACCTAGAACAAAGACGGCCCCGATCACCTCCTTGCTGGAGGCGTGTCTATGTCGGTATTTTCTGCACTAGCAAAATAACAGGGTCTATAAGATTGCATGATTCCAGTTTCGAGGTGGTCTCACGGACAATCGAACACAAGAGTTTATCCTGGTTCAGGCCCCTATGTGGAGGTAATAGCCCTATGTCTAGTGGGTTGATATTGAGTAAAAACAAGTGTTACAAGGGGTGAGCAGAGTGCTTGAAAGGTTGACGTGTTGAAGGGGGTCCGAATCTCATGTCTTCTGCCCAAAGGGTCGAAGTCCTTTTATAGGCGGTCCTAGGGTCCCCTAACCATGATATAGTTTACTTATAACTCAGGTTAAGTTAAGTTAAGTGGCATGTGGGGTCCTATGCTAGAAATATCGTCTTTAGGGTTCGGATAGGGTTGCCTAGCTGTCTTCTTGGCTCTCGAGCACTGACATGGCTGGTGCCTAGGATGGTTTGTTGTGTCGTTGTCTTGTTCTACTTTGCTTCCTTGCTAAGCTTTCCCACGTGGGGGTGATGTGGGTGGGCTAGCCTACCGCCCATACCGACCTATGAACTGTGGCCGATAGGCAAGGGTACGGGCCGGGCTATCTGCCTTGGTGTTGACCGTCCTGGTTCCTAGTGTACCAGATCTCTTATGGAGAAGCCCACCTTTACAAGGATGAACTTATCCGGTGTTAGAGTGATCATGGCAATTATGTGAGTTCCCGTGGGAGAGTTGTTATTGTCAAGTAGTGAAGGGATGGATTCCAGTACTCGAGTGCCCGTTGCCAGGTGCGTGTGGGTACCTATGGTCATGTCCTATCATGTCAAGCATTAAATGTCGTCGCTTGTTGAGGACCCTGCTCCAGTGGCACTTACCCGGTAATGGAAAGACCCCTAGGCACAATTGCCGGGGGTCCAGGTGCGTGCTGAGCCATGTTATGAGGAGGAGCTACAGTGAGTGGACGATGGTGAAATCCTATCAGTCCGTGGTTACCGACGTGGGAGAGAGGACCGGTACTGTTTAGGCCCGGGTCTAGTTCTTTTTAAGTTGGTGGTCCCTCTTCTTCAGCCAGGATGGTGGGACCATATCCAGTACGGGGTGTTTGTTCCTCAGCCATTTGCCTCTGTAGGGAACCGGGCCCTCATGCTGAATTTTGGTCCGTATCCGATGGCCCACGGTACCCGGGGTACAAGACCCCGACAGTAGCCCCTGAGCCTTCCGTCGAGCTGGTGGCCAGGGCCGTTCACTCAACTGGAGGAAGAATAGGTACTCATATGTCACTACGGGTACTATAGTGGGATTTGGTGGTGACAACAAGGAGCTAAATCCTCCATGGTCACCACTCAGAATCCCAAGATGGTACCCACCATGTAGCCCCCGAGGTTGTGACTGTGCTGAAAGCTCAAGCGGAGGCTATGTTCCATATGTACTGCTTTGATTTGCGTAGATGACTTATGAAGCCCTTAGATCCATTTGGGTTGTTAAAAGGGTGTGAGGCATGCACATGTACCCCATCCACGGGTGTTTCGATAACTCGGAGTGGCTGAACTACGGGCACTTGCCTAGTCGGCACAGTTCCCATGTTTGTGAGCTGGCTAACAGTCTGAGACTTGGCACTACAATCTGAGTCAGGATCTATGTGGAGTATGGATCACCTTGCATGGGTGAGAGTCAGTAAGGGCAAGTGCCTCTCCATAGGACCACACACGGGCTGATGCCCCCTGGGCAAATCTGGTCCAAGTGGTTTCATGTGATGTTCCTGGGTAATCCCCATCGGGAAAATCTGGATGGCTAGATGCCAGCCCACACATAGGGGAGTGAAGGAAACCTCCTGGTCGGGACTCATATACAAAGCATGATGATGCCGAGTCCCCTCGATGGGTCCCTAGAAAGTGCCAGCTGATGGCCACCCTTTGTGTCGCATTGTCGCTCGCTCTGTTTGCTCTAGGCGTCGCTGACCTGACATGCAAATTTTGCCTTAGAACCCTAAGCTTTGGCTGGCCGATGACAATCGTGGGGCCCATTTGGGATATGGTTACCGTATCCCGTGCTGTCATAATGGGCGCAATGTGAGAGAAGTCAGGGAGGTGTGTAAACATAGGTTTACTACACCTAGTAAGGGCATGCCGCCTTACCTCCTCGGTTGTGATGCCATGGGGTTATAAAAGTGGATGGCTGCCCTTGCGCACCCCCACATCCTCTCACACAATCTGTCATTTGCACCTCACCTCCTTCCCTATGCCTAAAAAGAAAGAGACAGAGAAAACAGAGGGAAAAGAAGAAAGAAAGAAAATGGGGGATTCCTGGGATTTCGGGAGCGTTGGTTATCCTTCCCTCTCTAGCCATGGCAGAACAAGGCTGGCCCCATCAAAGGTAACACAAGGTCACCTACAAAGCCTCATGAACTAGAGGTTGATGACAGCGACAATGCTCGTGGTCTGCCATGTGCTAGGGGACCCTGCGTTCCCCGCACCCTTGGAAGGATATGTGGTGGCCTTTGTAGCATTTTACGAGTGGGGATTCAGTGTGCCATTGCACCAGTTCCTCCACTCGTTGCTATGGCAATACGTCCTGGAGCTAAAGAATCTGACCTCTCGGGGATCCTGCATATCACGACCTTTGTGACTGTGTGAGGCCTCCATGGGGATTGACCCCCATTTCGGCCTATAGAACTATTTATTTCATGTCTGGTGTCCATAGGACCCAGATGCGGAGTTGATAGTATCAGGGGCCGCAGTCATGCATGTGAAGTCTGGGCATAGTGCAAATCCTTATTTTGACATCCCCATGGCTAGATCGATGCAGGGGTGACTTAAGACGTGGTTTTACCTAAGGAACGACACTTCCATGCCGCTCCCCATGTTTACCGGTAACCACCTTGTTCCCCTGCCTACATGGAGGTAAGGGGTGGCCAGGAAGGACCTCGGCAAGTTGCAGGCCATTCACAACGTCCTTCAGCAGTTATGGTTGGAAGGGTTGACAAGGGTCCACCTCCTACAGACATTTTCAGTTGCTGGATCTAGCCGCTCCCACGGTGAAGGACCAAGATGTGGCTATATCTGGGGCCAAGTTCTCCCAATCGCCCCTCCTCTGAGGAGTTGCGTGTGGAGGAGATCAACACCCACATACACAAAGTCCTAGATCTTGGGGCTAATATGAAACCTGGGGCCGACCCTGCCCCTTTGCAAAAGGGGTTCCCACTACCAGGGTTAGTATGTTTGGACCTATTTCAGTAGCTTATGCGATTCTATCTTTTCATCATGCTCACAGCCTTGTGCAGGGTCTCAGGGGTGCCCCCAACAAACCGCGGTGTAACAATCTGCCTGAGGACGTGGTGAGGCGAGAGGCGATATGTGACTCCACTGAATCTAGTAGTTGGCAGGTGGGGGCTATGAATGGTGATCGACCGTTGAAACAACCCTAGGTAGGGACTAGGTCACCCACTAACTCGCCTAGGTAGCTCCACCTCTCATTGGTAAGTTCTAAACAAAAATGGGGGGATGAGCATTCTGCATGCAATGATGGAACTGACCAACCTTTCCAGGATTTTACAGGTCCCATGAACCTCGGCAATAGCCAAGGCCATCATGGTCATGACAGTGGGGGCATCCTTGTCGAGTCTCGAGGGAACGGGGCCTCCGTCCAAGAAGGCCCATTCCAAAGCCTATTTGTAGGTGTCTGATGTGGACATCAACACCAGCGATACATCCACACCTACACATAATCAGATTTCTGGTCTAATTACTCAAGCTCGTATGCGCCAACTAAACAATTAGCTATCCTCATTCCTAGCTTCTTATTCATTTATTTAGACAATGGAAATGTGTATTCCATTTTGTTGCTTAAGAACGATGGACAAGAATGAAACAGAGTTGCATTCGCGCCAGCGACATTCAGATTCTAGAACAGCAACAGCTTGTGATGGTCACGTATGGACTTAGATTTAGGCGTGCAAATACCTTCTAGAAAGCTCCTGGAGTCTAATTTCATATGCATCAAAGTTCAAGTCCATATCATGTCAGAGCCGACCGCAATCATTATTTTGGTGCAGAGATCTTTTTCTATCAACAGTACTGTGACACCTTATTTTGGCCCATTGGGCCGTGTATCATGTTGAGTCCTATTTGGACACATCCTAGGGTTGGAGCATGACCCAGCCTCCTTGAGATCATCCTTCCGCACCTATAAAACCTAGCCGCCGTCATTAGAAACACTTAGGTTTTGTTGATTAGATTTAGCTCTTGCTACTTCAGCCGGCGAGGCGCTGTTGGCTAATCTGCCCATCTCCAATTTTTAGAACCCCAACCTTATTGTGTTTTCAGCTAATACACTTCATATTCATCTCACAATTCAGTGCTTGTTCTGCATGTTCTTGCTAGTTCTTCGATTGCTTGCAGGACAGGTGCCCTTATGGCTGGGTTGTCGTGCTCCACAAGATCACATCGACCACAGGAGTTGGTGTATCAGTCGCTAAGGCGCAGCGTCCCTAGATGGTTGTAGTCGAGCCGTGAACATTGACTCTCTTCCCCAATCGAGTTATCCTTTGTCTCCACTGAAAGATCGGGATTCAATCCTCACAGGTCTCAATCAACATTATGCCGAACTTGTGTCTTTACATCTAGTGAGATCTGTGGGTCACGTAGTACAATCTTATGCGTTCGGGGCACGAAATATCGATGCACTATTTTTCATACACTGGTACGCTCGGTGCGGTTTCCAAAAAAGCATGTTGGGACACATTACGCAAAAATTGTGGTTTGCATCCAGTGGGATCTATGAGTCATGTAGTGTGTTCTGCTGCGTCCAGGGCAGGAAACATCGATGCACTATTTTTCATGCTCCGTTGGAACCGGTACGGATTGCACAAAAAGTGCACCAAAACATGCTACGCCGAACTTGTGTTTCTACATCTGATGCGATCAGTGGGTCACATAGTGCATTCTGGTGCATCTGGGATGTGAAACGTAGATGTACTATTTTTTATACTCGAGTGGACCCGGTGAGGATACCACAAAAAGTGTGTCAGGACACGTTACGCTGTACCTATATTTTTGCATCTGGTGTGATCTATGGGTCACATAGTTCATTCTTGAGCGTCTGAGGCGTGAAAAGTTGACACATTATTTTTCACGTTTGGTTGGGCTCGGTGTGGATTGCACAAAAAGCGCGTCAAGACACGTTACGCCGAACTTGTGTTTTTGCATCTGGTGAGATCTTGGCATCACGTGGCACGTTTTGGTGCGTTCGGAGTGTGAAATGTCGACGCACTATTTTTCATGCTCAGGTGGGACCGCTATGGATTTCACAAAAACGTGACGGGACACATTACATCGAACTTGTGTTTTTACATCCAGTGCGATCTGCATGTCACATAGTGCATTCTGTTGCAGCTTGGATTTGGCGGTGCATAGCCCTGGTCTGAGCCTGCCCAGGAGTGCTGCCCCGAGCGATGCGGTGTCAACCCCCGGGTTCTCAGGTGTGATGGATCTGGGGGCCGCTGAACTGGGGTTGCCAGGTTACCCCGACATGTTGTCTGCGCCTGCCAACTGGGGGCAGGTGGTGGGCATCACGGTGCAGGCATGTTCATGGATTGCAGCTGCGAGCTAGCTGCTGTGAGAGGGGAGGGCCATGGTCAGCTGAGATGTCCTGCATCCAGTCTGGGTTAGTCTTAATGAAAGAGCTTTACCTGAGTTTCTCTAGTTCCTTCTGGGTTTCTTAAGACCCCTTTCCTATGCTTTCATGCAGTGTTTGACCCGAGACGCTCTTGACGTGACCAAGCTTCGAGAGGAGGTGACCTGAGCATGGGCGACCACTATTATGGTGGAGGCCCAAGCCCCCCCAGGCTAAAGGGAGGGCCCGGGAGAGTGCCGCCTTGTTGATTTTGCTCATAGGGAGGCTGACGAGGCAGTGCAGAAGGCCACTCTTCTCAACGGCAAGCTAGCGGTCGTGCACCAGGCTCAGGATATGGCCGAGCCAAAACTCTCGAGCTAGGTCGACAGGGTAGCTGATGTCGACTAGTGATAGGAAGAGGGCAAGAGGTAGTGTGCGGCCTTGGTCGAGGAGCTTATGCTTCTACAAATGAGGGGTTCTTAATTGTGCTTGGCCATAGTCAACCCACCGAAGAGGGCCCCTAGCCCAAGGGGATGCAGGCTCATTTGCTGAGGCGGAGCAACACTAACACCTCGAGAACTCTATCACAAGGATCTGTGACCTGATCGTTGGGTTGCCTGGCGATTGGGTTCGGCTGACCGATAGCTTGGAGGAGGACATTGTGTGATTTCAGGAGATACGGGAGGGACATCAGTCGGTCATCAAACTGAAGGCCTTGTAGAGCTCTGCTACTCAGATCTGGGACCTTGTGTTGAAAGCATCTGGCGGGATGTCTTTCCCAGTAGCATCGTTGTCTTCGGCTATGGATCTGATCAAGGGTCGTGTCGATGCCGTGGCTACCAACAGGGTTCGCTAGGGAGCCCAGCTGGCACTGACCATCATCTTGTCTCACTTCCCTAAGTTGGAGACCGAGATGGAGCTACTTGCGTCCGGGAGCAATGCAGACCTAATAGAGGGTCGGCTAGATGCCCTTTGGACCCAGACGTGCCAGGCCTCAGAATCAACATTGAGCATTCCTCTATCGATTGCTTGCGACCCTCCTGACGACATAGGGGAAGAGTACATAGTAGTAGTGGTAGTAGTAGTTTAGCCATCTTTGTTTTTCTGCCATTCTCATGTAACTACAGGACTCACATGAATGAGTGTTCTACAAAGTCCAGGCACGATCATCTTTCTTCCGCTTTCTTCTTCACGCTCATCGGTCCAGCACAAGCACCTACAGCCTTGAGAGCTTTGGTGGCCCTTGGTGTGTAATTGCTGTGGACCTCTAAACATTTTTGAAGAGAATGTAATAGCGACTTTTGACCACACGTGGTAGGTTTTGATCAAAAAAACCATAATCAAGTTTTGACCAAGAAGCCATGATCCCAGTAGCTCCTGAGTGTCGGGATGCGGCTGTGTATGCCCCGCGCGTACCGCGGCACTTGGCTGTTGAGAAATTTGTACAAAGACGGTATAACGTGTATGGTGGTGACAAAACCAGTAATAAAGTTTCCTTAGCTGCTTTGTGCTCCAAGCGTTGGGGAAGATCGCGCCATTGATTTATTGTAGAAAATGAAAATGAGTGGAGGGAGGTCATGGGCCGCCCGCTTCTTCAGGTTCCTGCATCATGGAATCATGGGCGTGTCGGCCTGCCTTCCTTAAGGGCCCACCCACACTGGACTAACCTGCACGGTTGCCCAGTGGGACTGGCCCCCACTGGTAGTGAGGATGATGCCAAGTAACTGGGGTGGCAAACCACCCGCGACGGTTGGCATGCCATGCACGGAGCCGGCTTCCTCGGTAGTATAAGTAGCAGGGTACCGGCTGCTAGATCTTTCATCTAGCCATTTCGCAATCTTTAACAAGTAGGAGCGGCAGTGCCCTTCCTCATCTCTATTCTTCTAGTAAGCTTCACCTCCTAGCTCGAGATGGCCCATGGTGACAACCGTGGCAAGCGTCTTCCGAGTGAGGGCTCTAGCCGTGGCAGCCGGTCACCACCAACTCTCCTGATGTCGACGGTGCCAGGCTCCCATTTGGCGTCCCCAGTCAATTGGTAGGGTCTCAACCATCCTTGGATGTGGTTTGACTTGCTTCTTGATGTGGAGTTGATCATTGTTGTTTGTTGTATGCAGGTCTTCCCCTCCTTCTGCTGCGGTGGTGGTGGTGGAAGAGATGCTCCTTGCGTCAGAGGAGGAGCTGACCCGAAGGGAGGGGCCCCTCGCTGTGAGGGAGGAGAAGGCCAGGATCTTCGAGATTTCCTTGGTCAAGGTCAACGCCAACCTTGACATCGAACGGGAAAAGACCGAGGCTACTCGTAAAGAGTACCTCGACAAGATGCAAGCATGCACGATCGACCCCAGGCACACCCTTGACCTTGACAAGTTGCTGGGGGAGAAGAATGTCCAGCTAGATGAAAAAGAGCAGGACATTGATTTGCGTGAGGCGGTGCTGACGGTGGCGTAGTCCTAGGGCCTCAACCCCTGGGACAACCTTGAGGAGCTGGTGGAGCTCATAGAGCACCGAAGGCTGCTAGAGGAGGTCGATATGGAGCACGTCACCAAGGCTAAGTGACTGGAGATATTTGTGGGGGACATCTCTAAGGTTCTGGTGGACCTTGGCATGCCTCCCATCCTGGAGATCCCTTGGGACCAGCGTGCGGCTGGTGACGTCTTGGAGGCATCAGGCACCATCTTGGTACACCTGTGGTAGGCCTACGCCTCCATCCATGGTCCCTGGGACTAGGTGTTGCCCGCTCTCCTGTCGCCGTGTCCTTTGACCACCCTACTTTTGTTTTTTTTGCTTGTTTCTTTTTTTCTTTTTATGTAAATATTTAGAAACCCTGGGTATCCAATGTTTTTGTCATCTCGGGCCTGCAGTCTCAATCCTTAGTTTCACAAGGATTCAGGTTGGGTGTGGGTTCCGCTCTGTCTAACATGCCCTCGCACGAGTCCCTAACTGTAGCAAATGGGGGACCCGAGACTTAGGCAGTCGCGCAGCGCCCCCGGGTCTAGGACGGGGGCCATAGTTTGTCATGATCGCTACCTCCCTAGGATCAGATGCCGCACCCTTCCCACTCGGGTCTCCCTCAAGCTTCTTGCCCTTAGAGAGTGCCCCTGAAGTCATGAAATTTTTAATCATGGTGCAGTCCTTGAGCTTGTGTTTGATTGGTTAAATGTGGTTTAGATAGGCCGCTTCGAGAAGTTTCCCAAAATGGTCTGTTAGCTACCATGCCTGGTGCTTGAAATCACGCTCGGTGGCTATGTCATACTCCTCGTTGGTGTCGTCTGCTTCCTTGTCGTCGTCATTGCTACTGGTAGTGACTACAACTTGCTGGGGCATCGGTTCTACCCCTTCTCGCCACCCTTAGCACCTTTCATAGAGCCTTCACTAGTGGCTTTGGACAGAGTTGCCCGACTGCCGCCAGGGGCTGCCTTCCCATTGCCCGGAACAAAGGTAGCTCTAATCGCCTCCTCGCCAGAGGTGTGCTGGGTGGCGATAGCAAGAAGCCCTTTGGTGGTGTTCGGTTGAGCATGACTGATCTCATGCACCAACGGATGACATGTTGTGCCGGACCAGAATGCTGAGATGACATCATTGTCGGCCACTATCAGGAGCTCATGGCACTTCCG
>VSTD030004289.1:0-10372 GCA_008808055.3 Sporobolus alterniflorus
AAATGTCAAAATGTCTAGTTTAGCACCGAACCTCATTTTTATACAAGTTTGGCATGTATATGCATTGTGCAGGACCTGGGGATTGTTTCTGGATATCTCAAACATTATTTGCAAAGAGATACAAAGATGTCCCAAAACTAGTTCCAAGATGGTGTCAAACTACTTATTTGAATGCACCAGGATGAATCCCTCATCAAGACAATCGAAATGGACATATGGATGACCTAATTTGGAGTCTGTATGAGAAAATTATGGTGATGTGAAGTTTGTTACCCTGCTAAAACCGGTCAGACCGGTTTCATGCACCGGTCAGATCGGTCTACGCTGTTAGAAACCTCGAGAGGACCGGTCTGACCGGTCCTAGTCTCCGGTCTAACCGCTTTATTGCCCAAGAGTCCTGATTATGCATGAGATTTGAGTTTAGGTCGGTTTAGGACGCGTTTTTGGCTTCCCACGAGGGTAGACCTCTCCACCCTATATATATGAAGGGCCACGGTGGATTGAGAGCAACCATAACCCAATCGAATCTATTATTTCTTACCTTTTCTTGTTTATCTCTTCTCCAAACCCTAAATGCTTCTCATCTACTGATCTCCATGACTAGAGATGGCATCCTAAGGCTTGCTGGTTGACCTAGGGCACACCAGCGGCGCTCACACCCAGACGGGGTCCCTCTTGGGTGAGAGCTTCGATGATCTTTGCTAGTTTGCTTGTAAACTAGTCATTCTTCACCACGTAAGTGCATCGATTACCTCTTTGTTGGTTTGCTTGTAAACCTAACCGTCTGTCACCACAAAAGTGTGATAATTATCATAATCCTCCCACCGACCCTCTGATCTTCACCGTACCGGTCAAACTGGTTTGCACGGCCAGCACCGTGAGTTGTTAGGTCGTGAACAACACAAGAGCATGCCTGTGTTTAATGACACTTTTCAACGTCAACACACTTTTTTGTTACTCTGCTGGGGAAGATCATTCAGGTTCCTAGCAACCGAATTTTTCTACCCTAGCCAATTCTATTGATCTACTATTTTATTTTTGCTATTATCATTGCCATCAGGCCCATTAGGCCGATTGCATCTATTGGCTGCATATCATAGTGTTTCAGGCTAATCTAAAGCTGAATCAATATTTTTCAATGATGAGCTCCAGGATCCATCTAGAGGACAGCCATGGTGACATTGGAGGAGGTCCCAAAAGATGCACGCAAGGCATTCGAAGAGCACTGAAGGGATACTGAAGAACATAGAAGGGCGACTGAAGCAAAAGAGTTACAGGAGTTCCTTGCGCGTTTCAAGAAGGATCGACAAGATGTGGTCACACAAGACAAGCAAGTCGTTCTACCACCTCTCGACAACACGACTGAGGTAACCCGCAATGTGAGCACATCACCCCCCCTCGTTTACTCGTGAGGTTCTTTCCAACATGCTTGTTGATCATAACAAACCTATGATGAGTCAAATGCAACAAACAATGGAGAAGAGTATAGATAAGTTTTTTTAGAAAGCTGAACATTTCATCTAATTCTCATGTTGCTCATATGAATCAACATGCATAGAATTCGTCAGCTATACATGTTCCTTTAGAAAGTACCCAATTTAACATGCCGTTGAATTATTTTTCTAGTCAAGCATATTTGGCTAGAGACACTTTTCTTGATAAAGTGGTGCCGAAGAGTGAGATGGTTTTTAGTCTACCAATGGTACAATAGACAAGTATGATTTTAACGCCTAATACTTATTTTGTGAGTACCGTAAATTCTCATGTTGATGTTGCAACATATAGTGATAGTATACTTGTTGCTTCGACCAGTAATTATTTAGTTGTTTTGGTTCATGCATCTCATAATTCTGAGTATGTACAAAAGTCAATGTCACCTATGCACAGTGGCATTAGCAACATACAACATGCACCTGCTATTAGCCTTCAAAATTCAAAATAGTAGATGTCAACAACTTTCAACGACTAATAAAAACGACTACATCACACTAATAACACAATTCTCTGACATCACTTGGATAATTAATGAATTAGCACATGCATGAAAGTTCACTTTCCGACCTGCTGCATGATTATGGCAAAGCACAACCCCAGATATAGCATCGTGGCGCACTACACACCTACCCTCAAATAGTAATCCCTTCACTATGTAAGAAATTTAAATAGAAGATACAGATCATAGACGTGTCTAAAGATGATCATCTCTGATCTAGAAAAATGAGATACGTCCACATCATGAGGCATGAACCTGTCATGGTGGAGGGTAAAAAAGAGACGATATGCTTTTCGACACGTTTCAGTTAAGTTAATATCTGAGGCGCGTCCACTTTTGTGATCAAATGGAGACGTGCGTTAGTATCGCACGTCTCCCTTTATATAAATAAAGAAAGACACACTTGTTTTTGTGATCAAATGGAGACACGTGTTAGTATAACGCGTCTCTGATTACACACTCATTACTCGGGCGTGTCTCCTTTTAGCAACAAAACAGATGCGTCTCCCTTTCCGTATAAAGTGAGAAGAGTGTTAGAATGATACGTCTCCGTTTCGTTTCTCCCTTATAATGCGCGCTACCAGCTAGGATAGAACAGTGGTGGTGCCCGATCTTGCTCTATTATTACTATTTATTTCCCTTTTTGGATGTGCCCTCTAAAATTCTTATTGTGACTATAATTCTTACAAGGGTTAGTCCTCCCCTCCTCTCCTCCCCCTACTCTTTTTGTTTTTGCTCCTTTTTCTATATAGATCTTGGCTATTATTGCTATATAATTTCTTTGATGTAGCTTTTTTTTCTAAATTTGAGCTAGATATTGTAGCACTTATAGTAAAAAATTGAATGAACTCATTAAATCTATCTCATCCAACACATGATTTATTATTCTATATGTAGATGTCATCAGATCGAAGTTAGATGTATGTGCCACACCTTTACAATGAGTATATGAAAGGCTTAGATGCAATTATCCACATCAGATCCTGCTTGACGACGTCCAAATCGATGCATCATTCTATGCTGTGGTCAAGGTGAGCATGGTGCATGAGAATTAAAAAAACCTGAAGCTGGAAGTGCCACCAGACGATATTGTGAGTCAATTTGTAATCCTGAGTTTGTGTTCAAACTTTGCTTAGTTTGTTTAGTGTATTTTGAGCCCGGCTTAGACAATCACATCCTCCTGAGCACATCGCTTGTAATGTGGCTACTACCTAAAGTTTGTTTTGCGTCGTGGCATGTGGTTCCGTTGTGAGCATCACCATGACTGGATTGTCCGGTCTTTATGTGCATGGCGGAATAGACGGAGTGCGCACGGGATTAGGTTTGCCACTCCTTCCATTTTCCTTTTCCTAGTCAGTTGTAACTAGCTTAAATAGAGGATCAATAGAAGAAAATGTTGCACAGTTTTGCACGGCACAAAAACACCCTTGTCATTCTCTTGCGATCTTGAGCGATCTTGTGTGTTTTCTCGGTCCTGATCGGCACCGGAGAAGAGGCTCCAGCTAACAGATATGACACTGACTCTGCATGATGTAATTATTGAAAGGGTTTAGTAGAAAAGGACTTCTATTGATGTTGACCCATCAGCAGCAGCTTCAGTGTCAGCCACTGCTAGTCAACTGAATATTGCTCATGCTTCAATATTTCCTGAAACACAACCTAACCAGAGGCAAATACAGCTGTGTCGATCTCTAATTCGAGAGCAACCACATTTGTCACCAATTCGAGAGCAGTCATGTCTGTCTCCACCTCGGACATGGAGTACCCCACTCCATGCACCTGATCAGACATGACCCCCTACTGCCCTACCTAAGACGTCAAGAATATACGTGGCAAAACTCAATCACAGCAGTGGAAGATGTCATTCAAGACAACAAAGGGTAAGCAACCATTGCAACAGATGACAGTTATGATGCCGGCTAACCTGAACTTTGTAATGGGTCGGCCGATGTTAACTGCCGACAAGCTCCATAAAGCAAGTCAACCTTGTATCGACTTTCATAACTACTAGATCCAGAATTACAAGTTGGATCAAGACATACTTGTGTCGTATAAGGATCGTCACTTTCTGGTGGGTGACGACATCTTTATCATCACAGTCGCCAATCTCTACGACCTCTTCAACCTCAACGCATTGGATATCTCTCTAATGCACGGCTTCACATTGAAGTCTGCAAAAACTAGCTTCTTCAATATACTCAATATATGTGTTATATGTGTCTAACAAGTTTGGTATTTTGCGTGTAGGCACGTACAACAACAAACTCTTAATAAAAAGGGAAATGAGTCTCCTACATATCTTGACCCACAAATGACGACGCGAACTAATGTACATCTAAATCAACATGACGTTGTTTCATATTTTGTCAAGACAATGATACACTACAAACATGATAAGGATATGTTAGTCATACCATTCAACACGGATAACCATTGGGTAACCATATCAATTTCTACCAAGTACGACCAAATTTGGTACTGTGACTCTTCAAGGCCGATAGATCCAAGAACTGACGACTGACTTACTCGTGATTGGAATGATGTCATTTTTATTCTTGACGAGTAAGTTCCTTCTTCACTTTAGTTTTCACCCGTTTTCTCATTGCACGATAATTTTACATTAACATATAAATATTTATGTTTAGGGCTTTTGACACGTACGTGGTTAATGTGCTAGGAGGACACCCACAATGCGGATGCTAAAAGCTTAAACATCATACTACATTCTACGTCCAACAACAAGCTTCGGGCAACACACATGCGATTTCTATGTCTACTTAAACATGGTTGCATTTGAAGCGCAATCGAATTGTGATGTAAGTATAAGCACATTTATTTTATTTTATTATCGATGTTTATGATTAGATATGCATATTCATCTTATGATAATACATACTTCTCATTTTATCGTGGTAGTACTACAAAAATGCTTTCATTAACGCGCAAGGTTTTAGCATCAAGCACATTAGAAAGAGGCTAGTGCGGTTCATCGTATCAAAAGTCATTAGTCAAAGAGGAGAATTTCATTTTTGATAGACTTTATGTTAGATGATAGTTATTCTTTGTGTAATAGTTAATTATTGATACCTAGGCTTTGTGGTCAAAATGATAAACACTCATGTAATATTTGATTGATAAATATAATTGAATGTGTGATCTCTATTTGGTTATATGTTTCTGTATGTTGTATGTATATGTATGTTGCTTATGTAGGAACAATATGATTGCTAAATCCTGACTAGCTCCAGGATGCAACCGACAACCAGGATGTCAGGGGGGGCCATCAAATAGGAGACACGTGTCTAACAGGATGTGTCTCCTATTAGTGTCATAATGGCCCCAACCGACAATCAAATCGGTGATGTGCTAAGTTAAAACGCGTCTCAGATTGCTTTGTAATGGGAGACGCCTGATCCTTAGCGCGTCTCCTATTAGTGCTATAGTGATCTCAGCTGGTAATCAAATCAGCGAAGCACTAAGTTAAAACGCATATCAGATTGCTTTGTAATGGAAGACGCGCGACCCTTAGCGCGTCACCTATTAGTGTCATAGTGACTCCAGCCAGTAATTAAATCGGTAACGCACACCCAGACGCGTATCGGATTAATTTCTAATGAGAGACACGCGTCAACTAGGACACATCTCAAATATATCCTATTCGTATATGCGTTTGAACGCGCGTCTCTGAGTTACTCTATAATGCGAGGCGCGATGACGGAGACGCGAGCGTGTCTCGGTTGTGGCTTTCTCACGTGGTGCTCATTTTGGTATTAATATAATCAGTGATACTCTCTCCGTTCACAAATATTTGTCGTATTTGACTTTTACATCAATTTTGATTATTCATTTTATTAAAAAATTAAATATAATATAAAATAAAACTCATAGTTAAAATTAATGTAAAAATAAAAATGATAAATATTTGAGGATGGAGGGATTATAATGATTATATACTCCGTGTCTGTCGAGAGTACTAAACTACGCATCACCAAACCTTGCCCCAAAATGATTCGAGCCTAACCCGCACGGTGTGGATCCCATACGGTACGCGTTTGTTAAATTATACTGTCGGTGCGTGCTGCTAACTTTAAATTCGCATATCGTTACAGCAAATCAGCGCTTGCTTGGTTTGGCCCATCATCGGAAAGCCGCTGGTGCTGATGACGATATGCCCCAAAAGCGACCTAGCTAGCAGCTAGCCGAAGAAGTGAACCGCTCCACTTTTTTTGTCGCGTAAGATAAATAAGGGGCTTACGAGAAGAATCACGCGAGGAGTGATGTTGGGAAAGGAGAGTGAAGATCAGTTTGTTTGCAAGAATCCATATGATGATGCATGAAGCTTTAATTCAGGTTTGGTGCCTGTTAGATTCCGTCGTGATGCGTCGTACGTTGTCATCGTGGGAAACAGCCAATTCTCCACCCGCCTGCCAACCTTTTTGTTTTTTTCTTATTTATCGACCCTTGCAAATAAGTAGTGCTTCATTTGGTAAGGAACTGCAAATCTATATATGTATGTGTTGAATGAATCTGGGTTGGTGTTGACATCGAAAAGCACCGTTAAACATGAGCACATTCTTGTGTGGTTCATGATCCAACAACTCACGCTGCTAGTCGCGCAAACCGGTCTGATCGATACGATGAAGATCAAAAGGTTGGTGTGGTGATTATGATAACTATCACACTTTCGTGGTGACAGACAGTTAGGTTTACAAGCAAACCAACAAAGTGGTAATCGACACACTTATGTGGTGAAGAACGACTAGTTTACGAGCAAACTAGCAAAGATCATTGAAGCTCTAACCCGGGAGGGACCTCATCAGGGTGTGAGCGCCGCCGGTGTGCCCTAGGTCAACCAACGAGCCTTAGGATGCCATCTCTGATCTTGGAGATATGAGAAGCATCTAGGATTTGAAGAAGAGATAAACAAGAAAAATTAAGAAATAATAGATTCGATTGGATTATGGTTGCCCTCAATCCGCCGCGGCCCTTCATATATATAGGGTGGGCAGGTCTACCCCTGTAGGAAGCCAAAAATGCACCCTAAACCGACATAAAATCAAATCTCGTGCATAATCAGGACTCTTGCACAGCAAACCCGTTAGACCGGTGAGTAGGACCAGTCATAATCAGAATTCTTGGACAGCAAACCCGTTAGACCGGTGAGTAGGACCGGTCAGACCGGTGTTCCCGGGGTTTCTAACAGCGTAGACCGGTCTAACCGGTGCATAAAACCGGTCTGACCGGTTTTAGCAAGGCAGCAAACTTCACATCACCATAATTTCCTCGTACGAACTCCAAATTAGGTCATACATATGTCTGTTTCGATCGTCTCTCGACGAGGAATTCATCCTGGTGCATTCAAATCAGTAATTTGACCCCATCTTGAAACTGGTTTTGGGATCATAAAGGACGGCACCGCACCCCTGGTTCCAAGTCGATCATACTATTTTCATTCTGAAATTATTGTCCTCGGTTAGTTTAAATTTGAATTGATCTGTCTGGTGACAATAATTTCAGAATTGAAGGGAGTATTTTATTCAGGTCAGCATCCACGTACGGATATATTTCCTCTATTCTTTTTTTATCATTGATTTTTTAATTTATGTTTGATCATCCATCTTATTAAAAAATTATTATATATTTTATTATAATCTAGTTTATTATTAAATAAAGTTCAAATATAATTTATAATATTACATATTTAAATAAAATAAATGGTACAATAAAAAATAGAGGGAGTACCACCGATCGACAACAGTAATATTGGAAGCGAAAGCAACACGAAGGTTTGTCAACTTGGCACGGCTGGCCGGCCGGTTTTACGCATTTCCCCGTGGCTGTAGGTAGCCTGAGCGCGCGGACTGCAGCACATGAGCTAGCTACGTAGTTAGCAGGGCGTCTGCGTGGCTGCCCCGGCGCGGGCGGTGTGGCGGATGCCTTGTGCGTTGGTAGGTAGGCGCACGGGAAGCTGAGGGCGCGTTCCGATGCGGCGGCTCCCACAAAACTCGTGCGCGCGGGCGGCCGGGCAACAACGGCAACGGTACGGTGGAAGCTTTTCTCGATTGCGAGCAAGGACGCCCGTGTCGTATGGCTCTCAAGGCGCGCGTGTCGTGTGCATTCAGTTCAGGTGCTGTGCATGTTATGGCTCAAGAGGGTCCGCACGCAACGACGGCCCCGTTCGTCTGTACCCTATCTTTCCCGTTTTTTTTTCTTGGTCTTACTCACAAGCACACGTTCTCCCTCCGCGACTGAAGAAACTACACTGATCAGCAGCAGACTAGTATGGACGAAACAAGTGGTGCTCGATCTCCTGCATGACTTGTGCGCACCGCTCTCGATCTTTACTCTTCGTTTACAATCCCAACACACGACGCCCAAGGAAAACAAGTCTAGGCGGTTCCTTAGCCAATTCAATCCAATTCTATTCGCGTGTGGTACCAGCGCTAGCTGCCACTCTAGCGTCTAATTAGATACTATACCCCCGTGATCTTAGACCAGCAGTACAAGTACGGTAATTCCTCTTTAGCGAGATCGTTTGACCCGCCGTACACATCTGGGCCTCATATGGCAGGCTTTTCAAAAGCGGCTAGCTACTGCCTGTGGATTCCGAACGGCAATTGGATTGAAGTAACTCCCGCCGGGACCCGGGACAGGCGGTCGAGTTGATTAATTAGTTGTAAAACGTGACGGAGTTGGTCACTTGGCTGGGTTGGGTCCCTTGCGACAGCGACAACAGCCGGCCGTGACCGTGATCAGGAGTACTGTATTTCTATATCACATCAGCCGGTTCTGAGATCGCAGTTGTAATTTTCTTCTCTTCTGACATTTATACCTAGTCCGGCTGGTGCCAAACAGTCCAGATTGGCTTCTCTTAATTACCCATCTCGAGTTTCATACTGGCACCAAGTGATCCGGTGCAGGTTTCGTCGTCGGTCGCCACCTGCCTGTCGGCGTAGAACACCTTACCTAGCTGTGTCCATGTAGTCTGTACGTACAGCGACAACCTAGCTAACATGCGCGCCCTGATCCCTTGGTTTCTTTTGGAAAAGGCTTCCTGCGGAATTGATACCCTTCTGCTTCTTTATTCACTTACATAGTACGTGACTTCGACGTACCGGGCTCCATTCCCCTTGCCATAATTTGCTCGTCAATTTGTTGAGACGTCGGTGCTTCGCCAACGTTGATTTTGCGTGGACCTCTCGCGGACGTCTCGTCAGATGATAATGGTTGCACAGTTCGACCGGGTGCGTACGTTTCACCGATTGAGTACATCGTCATTGCGAGCGACGCTGGAGCAAATATGCACGAGAAAATTGGTCGAAAGAGCAAAGGTTCAGCACACTGATCGAGACTATCCGGTCGGTGGGAAAGTACAAGAAAATTGCTTCGATCTTAGGAGTAAAAGCAGGGGCAGGAGTTGGACTTGGTCGCACGTTGCGGCATCCGGATGATAAGCGTGAAGAATCTGAACGCGCAGAGCAATGGAGAGGGCACATGCAGTGGTAACATGATAAGCGTGACCCGATCGTCACCCGGCGGATCCCATCTTGCACTGCTTTGACAACGAGCGGGGAAACTCTATTCTGTCACCGTTGATGTGCTGTGGGGTTGAGTTGCTCGCTGGTCGCGTTATCTCGTCAGTGTCTCAGTGACCTGGGCCCGGCAGTGACTGATTAGGCCTAATCCAACCAGCAGGTCAGGTTGCGCTGCGCAGTATTACTACGACTTAAAAGGGAGAGTGCAGGACGGCGTATCGTACTTACTTGAGCCGCAGTGTGTTAGATATGTATCGACGTCGTGACATCAGATATTTTGAGTAGAAATGAGAAAAGCGTGACTATGCAAGATCAATCTCAAGGAAGAACACGGTGAGTTTTTAGACTGGTTCGGGCCATCCGAAGAGTAAAAACCCTATGTCCAGTATTGCTGTATTATGAGATGTAAATGCTTGGTCGCTTGGATGCTTGAGCGCTAGTTCTTTCGATGCCCCAGATGAGTTGCGGACTGCTACTTATATAGTCAGGAGAACCGCCCTACAGATATGGTAGGTTTCCAACTCTGTTACAATAACAAACACGCACTCGATCAGGACTCTAACTTGGACCGTACCAACCTCATGGGCTGATGCAGCTAATGGGCCCCTGACCCGGGTGAATATTTGTGCTATCGTCACTAGCCCCTGAACATGTCATCAAACTGGCAACTTCGGATCCCGATCAATAGCCTGACGGATCGGCGTGTTCCGATCGGATGCTTTCGTTAAAACCAAACTTCATATTTCAGGTTCTGCTGAACTTCATGCTACTCACTTTCTTTGATCTTCTAGTAATCTTTCCCCGATGCTATACCGGATTGATGATGTGTTCTATTCATAGATCG
>VSTD030004290.1:0-10371 GCA_008808055.3 Sporobolus alterniflorus
TCTTTTGATAAATTTTTATGGTATATGATACATGTTGGATGATAAAAAAAAGTCACAAGCCATATAATTCAATTTACTATCTCATATATTGGAGATCCTCTGAAAAACAACCCGGCCAGTTGATGCAAGTTTGCATTGACCCCTGTCGTCGAACCCCAACCTCTCGAAGAACACTTGACCTCAAAAACTGAGGAACGGACGAAGGTGCGTCCAACCCACGACAACAACCGGGCGCGCGCGTGCATTTGTTTAGCCAATCCCATCGCTGTCTCGCGCACGTCAAGGTAGAGCATGCCTTGAGCTTTGTCCGGGCATGGCGGCACTCGCATGGTTAGATGCTAGCTCAGCCACACGTTAGATGCGCCAATTGTTACGTACATCATCGCAACAAGGCACCATCGATCCCTTCTCTCCAGCTTCTCACCTGCAGGCCACGTACGCGCGCGCCGCTCTGGCTGACTGTGACATCAACGTGACGGCAGCGTCGCGCGTGCGCTCGCTTAGCGGTAACCACTGCGGTTTAGGCTGTCGGAGTTTTGTCCGCCACTCGTCGTCAGCTTTCTCGGCATGCAGCTGTTCTCAGTTGCTACGAGTTGGCACGGCCGTACGTATGTGCGGAAAGTGGATGAACATCGCCGCGCCACCGGTGCCGCCACCACCCCTGATCTACCTATCTAACCATCTATACATATCTGGCCGCCGGCCGGCCCCTCCATCCTATAACAAGATAAGAGAGAGTAAATCATCAGATTAGGTTAAACATGTGGTTGCCGTTAAAGAGAAACCATTGGTGCAGTGATCAGTTTGAACAATTCGATCATCACTTGCCGTGCCCGGGAGGAGGCCGGCCAAAAGAGCAGACGGTTGCCGTTGAAGGGCCGGGCCGACGGCCGGTTAAACTAGGATTATTGCTGCTGTCATACGTACATGCTTGTTTTTTACGTAAACAAGAGTAAAAGGAGCAATCGAAGTAAAACTTGCATTGTGTCGGGTTAAAGAACCCAGCTGGGACAGCGACAACAAGAGGCGCTGCTAGCTTCCTTAAACTAATTAACCCCGGTTTAGCTCGCGAGGCCACGGCGGGAGGGGATAGATCCCAAGCTAGGTTTGGTGGTCTGCCATTTCATCCATAGAAAGGCTAGCTAGGAAGCTTTGGTCCTTTTGTGGAGAGGTGGCCGTGCCTTCCTACCAGTAGTCACCACTCGGCTTTGCTGCCTATATATACGTGCGGCGTTGCAAGGATCTAGCTCACCACACGGCATGCGTCTCCCTACGCTTGCATGCTTGTTCCGACCCTTCTTTCTTGCTATGTTCCCAGCTCTGTGATCGTTGATCCTGAGGAGGAGGAGGGGCGAGCAAACCGTGCTGGAGAAGCAGGGCACGTGCTCGACGGAAGGACTGCGAGCGAGCAGTTTGTTGCAGCATGTGCGCTCCTTCTCCATCATGGATTCTCGCCCCCATCGGCTCGCGCAAATGCAAGTGCAATGGATAGTCAGTCGATCGACGACAGATGCTACGGCGGTAAGGGCACCGCTCTATATTTCTTGGTTAGGCGAAACAAAAGTTGTAGGTGAAAAAGCTTTAACACCTGAAATTAAAGGTGGTTCTAGAGGGTGCTATCGGCTTCGTGACTTGTGCGATTTGTCACTGTTTGTCCGTGGAAAATTCATTGCAATCCTTAGGTTTATTTGTGTCGGCACAAACGACTGTACGCGCATGTTGAAGACAATGTCTAGACAGATTTGAAAAGCTAGGTGCCCCTCAAATTGACAGAGAGGTAATAAAGCTTCTGCCGAAAGGCTATTACTTTACTTCTCATATATACTGTTAGAAACATATTTTTTCAAGATCCTGTTACAAACATATTGGATTTTCCTTAAAAGAAAGCTTTCTCTGACTTCATATTGACATGCTTCCAAAGTTTCAGTCTAAGGATTCCAACAAAGGCTACATATATCTCTCTCTCGCCAATGGCGTGCAACAGCTGCAGTAGGTTGTTAGGTAGTTGATCCTAGGATTCTAGCAGCAACGTTAGATTTGTCTGCATGAAGATTTCCTGTTAATAATGTACTAGCAGTCTCTAAGAACAAAAAAAGGAGAGCAAACATTACTGTTGAGCCATTCCGGTATGGTCCTAGCCCCGCCATGTATAGTTGCAAGAACAATTTAATTTGCAAATTATCACCAGGTAGTTCATCGCATGTACGTACACGCATGCCATGTACGAATGTTTCCCTTTCGCAAACTAAACGGTTCGATCTGTGTGGCAGGGACCAGGATCAGCAGGTTGATTCATGCTTTTACCTACAGGTACACAGAGAAGACAATGATACATGAACAGTTTTTATTACGCCTCCGGCCGACTATGACACGCAGCATTTCATGACAAGGTTAGTTGCTCCTCTATGACAGCATGACTGTGTACCAAATGCATTATTCCATAAAAAGTGTGTTTTTCCTTTTGCAAGAGTTTCTTAAAGGAAGTTGTTCTGAGTTGGCCATCAAACTTAATTAGGACATTTTTGCCCCGGGCTTTGTCGCTCCCGTTTTCCATCCAGTAGTTCCCGGCTCCCGTTTTCTATTTCGGTCATTCGATTAGAGCAAAAACTGAAGCGGGGGGATTGAACCCAGCACCCACAACGTTTTTTTTTAATTAGGGGGGGGGGGGGGAGAATTTTTTTCCTCACCTATTGAAGTAGGAACAACTCCGGTGAGCCACCAGAATTTGAATCTTGATGGGGAGCTCTCTAGCCAATAAACTTATCACTATGCTATAAACTTCTTTGCGACAGGACCCATAACGTCAGGTGCGGAGATGCTAACCAATCAAGTTATTTGCTATTTTGCTCATCATTATATTGGACTTGGATGTTATGCACTTGTTAAATTTGGCTTCAACGTAATGCACTTGGAGAGGTTGACACGTCTGTATAATGCCCATACCCTTTCATAATGCCTAAAATAATGTAAATAACTCTCTCAAGACATAAGTAATAGACATAGTTGCCCCTCTCACCCAAAACATCTTTTCCACCTCCTGTAACTGAAATGTTCACCTAATTTCAGTAAATTTAATGAAATTTCAGCAGTTTTTTTCCTACTTTTTCAACAACACTTCCAGAATACAATCAGATTGCATTGTGTGAGTCAGAATCCGAAGCTAGGGTTTCAAAATTAACAGTTATGGGCAAAGGAAGTTCCTCAATGACTCCTGCCTCATGGCCCCGGCGGCCCTCCAAGAATAGTCACGTGGGGCGCGCATCTGGGGTAGGGGTGGCGCGAAGGACGATCGGAGGGGCAGCCGACCTCAAACTCGATCTGCTTCCAGGGTAGGGGACAGCAAGAGGGGCGGCGGACTCCATGGGGCGACGACGGGTCAATTCACTGGAATTGGATCTGAACAGGAGATCGATTTGGATTGATTCAAAGGAGTGTTGTAATTGAGTAGGGGCCTTTTGGTCTATTCAAGTTTCAAAAATGTTTTAATTAAAATAAATAACTAAAATGGACATTATACATGTGTGTCAACCTCTCTAAGTGCATTATGTCGAAGCCAAGTTTAACAAGTGCATTAAGAAGCTGAACTTAGCTATGGGCAAAATAGCAAATAACTCTAACCAGTGGGACGAGGAAGTGGCTGTGAAATAAAATGACCCGATGCCCTATTTAATAAGGACATAAAGAGAAAATCAACACCTAATTAATGACTCCTTGGTATTACAAATGATGTCCTAAACAACCTAATTTTCTATACCGGAGGGAGTATTGGAAACCAGCTGTATTCTCTTGTGCCATAGCATGATCCAAAGCTAAAGAGCATTTAACAGAATATTGTGTGGTCACAATCATCCCTTTTTTAGGGTAAATTAACAGCAAGACATGCTGTAGATAGACAATTTTCGTCCTATCACGTTATTATTACACAGTAGAATTCTTATTTGTGACATATCACCAGAACATCGGGTCTCATAATAAACTGTCAAAAGGCTCAGAGACTTCTCCATCTTTCTGTTGTAATAACGGATCGAATACACAAGGTATAATTAGTCTTCACAGATTTTACAAGGCCGTACTAATACACTTGACTTTCTTTCTCTCTATAAAAGCACACGCACAAGCTCTTACAGAGTTTAACAGTCAAATGCACGAGGCACAGGGTACAGAAGACTTCAGAGAGGCAGGTACCTAATTTACAAACTTACAAAGATTCCCTTGAATCAGCCCAGTCCGCAGTTGAGCGCTCGAAATGAGAAGAATGACCGATGAGCTGCAATTACAAAATTGGAAACCGTAAGCAAAGTGTGGAAAACAGAAGAAGAGTAATCTAATATGAAAACCTGCAAACAATTACAGTTTATGGCAATAACTCCGTAGAACAAACACTATACCTTTTGGTGATCTAACCACGGGGACTATCTCGACCAATTCCGACTTTGCAGGCGAAGCAGCTACAAGGCTCTGCAACGAGCAGGCTGCTGACAATACGTCAAGAACATGTTGGCGGAAAAACACGTGAAGTATCATAGTTTGATCAGAACTGATTATGAAATTGTGATGATTAGTTCCGTAGTAATTAGTTCGGAGTACATAGAGTATGAAACTTACCTCGAGGAGAACTCGTGTGGCCATGGTCTGTATCATCAGAGGCCGCATCCGAGTAGCCCATCCTGGGCTTGATGGAACCAGCGGACTGCCACCCTCCGCTGTCGTCTTCGGCCACCGAGGACACCGACGGCGATTTGCAGTCGATGACGGTGACTTCTCTGGCTCTGTTCTTCTTCCCGAAGCTAAGGAACCTCTTGAACCCCTTCGGCGTCTCTTTCGGCGACCGCGCCGCGCCTGAGACCCTGCCACCGGCACTGCCTGGCGTGCTGGTCTTCAGTGTGCTCCTCTCGGCGCGCTTCTTCCGCAGGAGAGCGGTGTCAGCTTCGAGCGCCCTCTCAATGGACTGATCCCGAGAGCAGCATGACGGTACGGCGCTTCTGGGAGGTGTCTCGGCGACCTTCTCGCGCATCTTCCACATGAGAGCGGCGTCAGCTTCGAGCACCCTCTCAATGGACTGATCCCGAGAGATGCACGATGGCGCCGCGCTGCTGGCCGGGGACCGCCCTAACCTACTGCTGCCGGAGGAAGAGGAGTCGCCGGAGCTCGCTCTTGCTGGCGCTTCTTCTGCATCCGTCGTCACGATTGTTTCCTTGGCAATAGCGTCGGCTGGTGGCGTCGTCCTTTCGATATTGTCTTCCTTGGTCTTCACACTGAACTCTGGCGGCACGGCTACGGGAGCAGCCATAGTTTCAGGAAGGCTCGTGGCTTGCTCCTCGACGATGTCCTTGTTAATGTAGACGTAGCTCGATTGGATGTCCGGGTCATTGGTGAACTCTCCATTGGGATTGCCAATAAGCTTGGCAGGAGAAGAGGCGTCGACCTCCTCGTCACCACGCTTCTTCACATCAACGTTCTCTGCTTCGGGTTCGCCGTCTGGTACAGCGTCCACCACCTCGCTGCGATCTGAATCCGGCGAGGCAGTTTGCACGTTTGCTGCGTCAGTGCCGCCGCCAGCGGACGTCCTCGGCGGAGAATTACTCGGAGTTTCCCCATGGGCATCCTGCCCGTATGAACAGCTCGGCACGGGCGCATCGGTGCTCGGCAGAACCACCTCCGATCCGCCGAGGAGCCCGCCACCGGAGCTATCCCCTTGCCGTCGGGGTAGAGAGCGCGGCAGCTTCTTCGGCCCAGCTGTTTGTTTCGCGGAACCGTGCAGCCCTTTCACGGAATTCTTGCGCCGCGAGGAAATCTTGGGCCTCCCCGCTGCTGTCTTTGTCGTCGCCGCGCCGCTAGCCGACCGCTCTTGGCTCTCCTTGCTGATGGCGTCACCGGCCCCGGCTTGTGGCTCTGACGGCGGTGGCTCTTGCGACAGCGCCCGCCGCCTCCGGATGTCCGGGCTGTTACTGACCGCGTTGGTGGACCAGGAGAAGCTCATGGGGCGCGCGTGCTTCTTGCCGGAGATCCTCCTCGGACCAAGGGCAGCGCCGTCCGAGCTCCGTTTCTTGTCGTCGTCGTCGTGGCGGTCATCAGTTTTGCCCTGCACGTGCCACGACGACCCGGTTAAACTACTGTGCACGGGAAAAAACAAGCATTCTTCTTTTGAATCAAAAGAAATTTCGGTCAGCTAGCTAGGGCGAATGTTCGTAAAAGAATTACTGTCAAATTTAGTCGACAGCGACACAGCGTGTTTACATGTGAAGCACGAACAATTTCGTCCCTAACTTTGAACTTTCGCTCAGCAGCCGACGAGGGTCGGATGAGTTCACTCGGAGAATTTTGACTCTTCCGCTTGGTCGAAAGAAAGCACCGTACCGGGTACCTGTATTCTCTTGTCGGACACGGGACACGGACGGTGGTGGCGTACGTAGTTGAATGCACGACACGTACGCCGGCCATTTATTGGCGCACACGTACCGGCAACCTCATTCAATCATCACACGTCGCGTACAATGTGATGACCACGACCTGCTGTCGAAAACGAAAAGATCTCAAACAAGGGCCAAGGGAATCAAGATTGAGAAGGGCTGCAGCCTTCACTGAAGGACGTGAAGTGGTGCAGTCAGCCGGATACGGATGTGTTAATTGAAGCACGGGATCTCGATGTTGCTGCATCTTCATGGTCCTGCCTTGTGGTTCGTCACATAGTAAACGGCACATTCCTTGTGCGTGAGGTGCAATTTCTTGTCTTCACCGCCATTATTTACTTTTCTAGCTAGAGGAGAATGTTCGAGGTTCAAGGGGAGTTGGAAGATGGCAATATGCTGACCCGGCCCTATTCCAGCAAGACTACCCGTTTCACTGCAAGGTAGCGTGCACAGCACGGCCTGAAGAAGGGGAGAACGCACGTCACGTCACGTCAATGTGGAGGCCGCGGGCCGCCTACCATATTCTCGCATCTCGGTCACCGCAGCGCGAATCACGAAAATCAGACCCGTACGTTTCTGAAAAAAAGAAGAAGCCATCGACACGGAACGGAAGGACGAAGAGGAATGCTATCGAGTGAAAAAGAGAGGCAAGAGGAACGAAGGTACACAAAAAAAAAGTATCCAACTGCCCCCCCTCTCTTCCAAGTTCTAAAACGAGATAAAACCGTTAAAAACTACCAGAGATACGTACGCAAGGAAATGGCAACGTGTCGTGACTAAAATAAGGACCGTCCAGCTTCGCACGTAACAGAATGAATGGCGGCATACCTCCTCATCGTCTCCGACCGACGCCCTCTCGTCGTTGCCGCTGCCGCCTGCGCGGCCGGTGAACTCGAGCTGCGCCCAGAAAGCCTTGACCTCGGCTTCCTTTCGCTCCATGCGGGCGCGCCACCCTTGCCGCAGCCGCTCGTCCCTCCGCCGCACGTACGCCTCGTACATCCTCCCCCTCATCACGTCGTCGCCGCTGTCACCGTCTCCCGGCTCCCCGACACCACCGCTCTCGTCGTCGACGTGCGCGTTGCCGTTCCGCTCGGCGAGGCGCTGCTTGTACCCCGCGAACTGGCGCTCCAGCTCGGCGGCCATCGCCCGCAGGTCCGCGCCGTTGCGCGGCATGATCGGCCGGTCTCGGTTTTCCTCGCTCGCTAATTAACGCGCTCCGGCGGGGCGCCTTCTGTTTTTGGGCGTCACGTCGGCCGGTCCCTGGACATGCGCGCGGGGAAACGGGTCTTTGCGTTTGCGGTTGGATTTGTAATAGCCGGAGGAGGAGGGCGGGCGGGTGTTAGTGGGGCGCACGAGCGACGGGCGTGCCTGTTACGTGGGGGGGCTGCAACAATCGACGGGCGTATTTGTGGGTTGCCTCGCGGCTGGGGCCGGACTCGGCGTGGGCCAGGTCGCCGGGATTCCATCTACTGTACTGTGGGGTAGGACCGCGGCGGTCATCGTCTCGTCATGCACGCCGCCGGCCGTTCTGCAAAACGCTGCGCGCCCGCGGTCCATTCACAACAAGAAGCATTCTCTGATTAAAGGGCTGTTTCTGACAACCGAGCTGCGGTTGACATACCGGAGACGTCGTCACGTCGACATCTCGCATGGTCGCGTAACATGACGCGCCGCGGACACACGGTAGCGTGCGATCCTTTCTTGTTGGGCGACGACTACGACTGTGACGCCGATCGACGACCCGTCGTCGTCGGCCCAGACAAAGATCCGTGTCTTTTGCTCGCGCCGGTGCGCTCTGTCCGAGAGAATGTGAGAGACAGAGCTTGCTGGGGGAAACGCAGAGCGTCTGCATCTGCTTTAGTCGTCGCCGGGCCAGGGGCACCCGATGCAGGTCGCGGGCTGCACTTGTACGTGCCGCGTTTACACCTTCTGTCGTCGCGTCTCGTTGCCCACAGCCTTGTTCCTGAACGCCTCCGCGACTGGCTGGCTGCATCGCATTTCAAGTCGCTGCGATCTGATCACGAGAATGTAGTGGTGTGACTAGAGTCGGAGGCCAGGGTTGCCGGAGAAGTTAACTGCATGCTGGGGTGCCGGCCACCATCACTTAGAAATCTGACCAGCTACTGGTGACACGCAGTGACGCTGGCCTTGCTGGGCGCCGTCTCTGGTGGTTTCACATGATCTTCTCCAGCTACCGCTGCCTTCATTCCCTCTGCACTTGCAGCCAATCCTGCATCGGCAGCAAATGGCCCGTTGCGATCAGGTCGCTTCGAGAATGGAATCGGTTCCTGCGTTCATTTGGGCCCCGAAGGACATGTGCCGGCCGATGTGCGGGAGTCAGGATAAATAAATAGTCTGCTCATCAACCAACAAGGCTGCACTGAGTAGTCAGCAGTCACTGTCTCCAGTAAATCATACAGCAAGGTTTTTTACACGTCGGACAAACTAGCAACATTTACGTCCATGCGTGCCGCTAGAAAAACAAGGGCTGAACGTCTGCAGTTGCTCCGCAAAGAGAATGGTGGTGGAATCCCATGCTTTATACGAGGAGCTTTTGCATCGTTCACGGTGGAATGGGAGATTCCACCATTTTTGGTCTAGAAATCAACGTATAAAGTGTGTTAAGACATGAATTGGAGCCAAATAACGCAGAAGACAAGTTTAAAAATTCGTCATGTCCGGCTCAGTCTAGTAGGATACCCCTGCCGATTTTTTCCGGTCTCGCTGTTGGAGTAACCTACCCCCTGGTTCATGAGCTTTTTGCTTTTCTAACAACGCTAACATGCCCCACTTTAAATCTATCAATATGGACATCGCCAATATACCAGCAAGACAGCCCGACTCGCTCGTTTGCTATCGATTGAGTTTTACTTGTGCTGTCACCACGTAAGCAAACGGCGCCAACGATGACCGTCACTGCGTCTTGCTCTCCTGCTCTGCCCCTTATTGCGGCGCGCTCGAGTAGGGTGAAATAGATCTAAGGTGATGCAAGGAGGGGGAGGCATGGGCAGCGCGCCCACAAGCAACGGTGGCGAGTTGGGCTTTGGCGGTGGCTCAGTCTGCATCGACGACAGTGGCTCCATCTCCCTCCCTAGCACGCTCGGGTATGGTGAAACAGATATGAGGCAATGCAAGGACGCAAAGGCACGGGCGGTGTGCCCCGCAAGCGACGGCGGTGAGCTCGGCTGTGGCGGCGGCACGGTCTGCATTGATGGTGGTGGCT
This sequence comes from Sporobolus alterniflorus, assembly GCA_008808055.3. Lineage (NCBI taxonomy): Eukaryota > Viridiplantae > Streptophyta > Magnoliopsida > Poales > Poaceae > Sporobolus > Sporobolus alterniflorus. The sequence continues at coordinate 9,634 of VSTD030004290.1, forward strand.
CCATCTCCCTCCCCGGTGCGCTCGAGTAGGGTGAAACAGATCTGAGGCAATGCAAGGAGGCGGAGGCACGAGCGGCGCACCCGCAAGCGATGGCGGCGAGACCGATGGTGGCGGCGCAGTCTGAATCAACAACGGTGGCTCCATCTCCCTCCCCGGTGTAGCTTCAGGAGGCACCCCCACCCCCTCCCCGGCACATAAGCGGTGGCTGGCCCCATCTCCCTCTCCAACGCAGCAGTGGACAGCGCCCCCACCCCCACCCTGTCGCAGTAGCGGGCGTTGGTCCCCACCTCTCCCCTGTGCAATAACAGGTGGTCTTGAGGTATGGTTCATTTTCAGTAGCAGTTTGGTTCATTTTCAGTAGCAGTCTGTAAGTTTGCTTCATTTTCAGTAGCAGTTTGGTTCATGTTCATTGTAGCAGGTTCATTTTCATTTTCAGTAGCAGTTTAGTTCATTTTCACTAGCAGTTTAAGTAATTGGTAAATTTTATACTGAATTTCAAATTGACAATGTTAAGTGGGACATGATTCAAATTAAAGACAAGTTAGATGATAAAGGGACAGTTTCACCTTCTCCATGCTTCTCTCTTGCAAGTTCACTCCATGCTTCTCTCTTGCAAGTTCACTCCTGCAAATGACTTCATGCTCCGGTGCGTGCTCAACCACGATGGAATAAACAAGTTCTCCCAGCTGAGCATCTCTGTAAGTTTTACCCTTCGGGTGACATGTTTGGGATATGTTC
>VSTD030004291.1:0-10370 GCA_008808055.3 Sporobolus alterniflorus
GTCCCACATCAATGCTAACCAAACATGTGTAAAAGGTGAATGGAGCGGCTCCATTCTGGTTCGCTCCTGAACCAAACAAATCATTTAGTGCCTTCATTGTTTCCTGCTGTGGTTGTTGTTGTCGTTCCCATGCTGAAGAAAATTGGGTGTTCGTCGGATGTCGGACCCTGAAAACAGGGGTTGTCATCTGACGACATGCGAACACGAGTGGGTTCAATCCTTGTACCCCCTACATCATGCTATGTTCCCCATGATAATGGAAACAAGGGACTTCTGGATCATTACTAAAAAAACCCAAGGAAATGGTCACTGAGGCCATTCCTGCTTCTAACCTTGCGAAACTGTGTGTAACTCATGTGGTTTTGTTTATGGCGATCAAAGTCTGCCAGGACAGATAGAAGAGCAAATCTTTTGAAGTGTTATGTTGTCCAATAATGTAGCATTTGGTTTCAAATGTACTCCTATGCTATGACTAGTTAGGACTTGAGGAGCGTTGTTCAAGAATCTGAAATCACTAATGCCTAACCAAAGCTTGCAAAGTGTTGTTATCAGTGCAACTAACAAAGCAGAGCCAACACTAGATAGGGCGGCGCATGAGTGCACGATGACTGATGCCCCATTTGCACGCTGTGTCCGTTCACGAAAGTGATTAAACTCGACTAGGCCTCGACGATGTAGATGTGCAACAGTAGGATGGGTTGTTAGCATCAGTAAGGAGACATTGGTTTAGCTCAAACCATGCCAGAAGGCGGCATAACTGATTGGAAAAGTTCAGTCATGCCCTAAAACGGTCCGACCTAGAACGTGTGTTTGGTTATGTAGGGTATGTTTTGAAATTTGGCATTATTGGGTCTTTCCACTCCGACTTAGAAGTAAAACCCACCTTTGCACCCTTTGGATAGAATCAACTCGAGCGAATGAGTCAGCTAAAGGGACTTGACCTAACGCAGTGGCGACAGTGGGGAGGCTTGTGATGATGCAAGATGAGGCGACGGCGAGCCAACAAAAGTACTACAAATGTTGGTGGTCGAGTTGCTTGTGGAAGATAGTTTGAATTGTTTATAGTAGTCCAAAGATGGTGGTAGAAGGTGTTAATTTACTGTCAATGCAGTAAATTATCATCGAATTTTAAGTTTTTTAGTCACATGGCGTACTTGGTTTGCTATTGCATGGTCAGTGTGCTACTCCATTTTGGGCGTTTGACTCATGTAAATTATGCTGGATTTGATTCACTTAACCCCTAGCTGTTTTGGGTGTACTAGAAGAGGATCCGGATCCTCGGCAGTCACCGGCGCTGTGCAGCCGGCTGCACTAGGGCCCATCTATCGGTGTCGGTGCAGTCAAGTGCACTGACTGCCGAAGATCCTGATCCACTAGAAGAATGTGACCTTGCTCCATCCATTGTTTGAAAATAATCAGAGAGGATGTTTTCAGGTTTGTATTTAGAGTACTTGAAATGCAGTCTTGTTGAATGTTGAAATGTGATTATGTAAGGACATCTATATTATTAAAGCATTGTAGCTCGATGGATGGAGGGCCTGTCCACGTCATCAACAATCCTCGGCTGTCCGATTTCCCGATCCAGTGGTTAAGATCCGACTCAAAGTGTAGCTTTTACAAATGAGTCCCTATGTTTTAAGCGAATCAACCCACAGTCCAGTCCAGAGTGCGTGAGGTGTGACTTCTTTGCAAATGAGCCCCTGTGTTTTATCGAAATCAACCCGCAGTCCATAGAGCATGAGCTTTGTCCTTTTTTAAATAAACCCCTGGATTTTAAATAAATCAACCCACAATCCTTTTTGTGTTAGGAAATTTTACATATGAACCCTGATAGGTTTAAAACCTTTACAATTCAGTCCAAACTCCTCTAAACTCCTTTTAAATTCATCTAAACTTTAAAAATACATATTACATCAAATATAACTTAAAAAAATCAAATTTAGTTCTGATTTTATCATCTTATCTTGCTCTAAATTCTAAAATTATAATTTATGCATTGCTTCCATTAAAAATTGTTAACATACTTCAATAAAGTTATAATAACTTCAATAATTAATCATTCCATCTTCTTTTTTGCATAAAAAACGTAAATAGAAACGGAAATTCATCCAAACTTCCACAACATATACTAAATCAAATATACCTTCATTTTTTAAAAAAATTAATTATGTTCATATCCTTTTATCTTGCTCTTAATTCTAAAAATCTTCCATTAAGAATCGTTAGCATACTTCAATAAAGTTATAACTTTGATAATTGATCCTTCTTTAATTATTATTTTTATATAAATAAAACAACTCAAATGGGCCGCAAATGCACGCCTAATACACTAGTGTAGGTTAATGTAGTACTAGAAATCCATAGCTGTTCGGCCGTGTACGATTAGATTATGTCATCACCCGTTTTGAGTGAAACGACCAGCACCGGTCCTGCTGAAATACACTAGTGTTTTCAAACAGGCCATGCGGGGCAAGTCCTACAAAAGGTCGGCCCCGCCGTCTGGCCAGAAGGAGACGAGCCAAACCGCGTCGAGTGAATGCCTTGCTTCGCGCCGGATCTGGCCGGCGCGGCGCGGAAAAGGCCCTGCGGTAGTTGCATTGGGTTAACGTAGCTTCAATGCGTTGCTGCCTCCCGTGCCCTGCTTGGAACGGACGGCAGGCAGAAAGACGCTGGCGCCGCTCTCAGCTCCGCCGCACTGCAGCGCACGCGATTCCACCCGCCTCGCGCGCCAGCGACCCCGATAAAATCCACCAGGAAGGGGGAACCGGCCGAAACCCCACTCCCGAATCCAATACCAAGAATCCGGTCACTACGTACGCTACAAATCACATGCGCGCATAGCCCCACCCGGTCGCACTCGCACCGTCGCAATCACCCACCATGCCGCCGCCGCTCGTTTGCCTCCTCCTCATTCTCCTCTCGCTCGCCGCGCCGCAACCGTGGTCCGTCGCGTCGGCGGCTGGGGCTACCAGGCCGGCAGCGAAGCCCGGCGCGTTCCCGTTGCGGGCGCAGCACGTGCCGCGGTCGCCGAGCAAGCTGCGGTTCCACCACAACGTGAGCCTCACGGTCTCGCTCGCCGTGGGCACGCCGCCGCAGAACGTCACCATGGTGCTCGACACCGGCAGCGAGCTCTCCTGGCTGCTCTGCTCGGCGTTTCCGGGACCGGCCCGCCATCCGGGAGGAAGCGGCGTCCCCGCCGCGTCGTCGTTCCGCCCCCGGGCGTCGTCGAGCTTCGCTGCAGTGCCGTGCGGCTCGGTGCAGTGCAGCTCGCGGGTGGACCTGCCGGCGCCGCCATCCTGCGACGCGGCGTCGCGCCAGTGCCGCGTGTTGCTGTCCTACGCGGACGGGTCCACCTCCGACGGCGAGCTGGCCACTGACCTCTTCCGCGTCGGCAGCGGCGCGACGCGGTCCACGTTCGGGTGCATGTCCGCGGCGTACGACTCCTCACCGCGGCTGCTGGGCCTGAACCGTGAAGCGCTTCGGCCCAAGGCCTGCGCGCCCGTGGGCTAACGCGGTCCGCTCGGCTAGTGGGGCGCAACCATGGCGCCTGCTCGCTCCGAGGCGGCAGCGGCCCACTCACCTCACCGTTGCCGGCGACGAGGTGATGCACGGAGAGCACGACGAGGGAGAGGACGAGATGAGGAACTCGTTTTAGGGGTCGGGGGTTCAGGGATCTTACCGACGATGACGATCTTCGGGGTGGTGGAACACGATGGCGCCAATCGGTTCTGGTGGAGGAGGTGCCCAAAGCTCGGCGGAACAAGCCTCACCACATCGTGGGAGTGGCCTAGGACCTGCTCACGGAGGAGGAAAGGCGTCGGGTTAGGCTGTTGCCGTCGGCGGTGGAAAACAGAGGAGTGTCAACGCAGTGCTCACCGGGGGAAACAGGGGCAGGGGTGTGAGTGTCGGCGTCGATGGCCGGCGAGAGGCAACGACAAAGAAGATGGCGTGGAGTGCTTACCCACTGGCGATGATGGAGGTGGCGGCTCGGACCGGCCCAGTCGGGATGGCCGCGTCTTTGAAGACGCACGACGTCAGCGATTTGGTCTGCGCGTGGCGTCAACGTGCCAAACGACCTCTGACAGGCGGGCCCAGGTGGAGGTGAAGAGGCTAATAGCTGGGACCCAGCGGCCGAATTCTTTTTTGGTTTAAAACATTTTTGAACGAAAATAGCTCAATAAAAATAGCTATAAATTGAGAAAAAAATCTAGGAAAATTCGTGGAGGAAGAAGGTTGAATTTGGAACAACTTTTGTAATTGTAACTTCTTCTAATTCTCCACAGATTTTGAATTATTTGAAAGATTCCAATGCAAACCGAATTGGATCAGTTTTGTCCTCGTATAGGCTCATTGCAACTCATTTTCCAAATCGACCAGAACTCCACTTGAGGCAAGGAGTGATCTACAAACATTGCACTAACATCTGGGTGACATGCATACTCAGTATACCAAGATCAAAGAAGATAATGAATTCTCAAAAGTGCTATCAGCTAAACAAAATCTAGAAACTCCTAAAAATCTGATTAACTAAGGGGTTTGGTAGTGTTGCCACAACTCTATCTCGACTCAAACCTGGATAATGTGTGCTCCTAAGTGGTCTACAAACCTTACCCTACCATCTGGGAAACATGCACAACCTAGATTCCAAGATTTGAGAAGATACATCCCTTCAAACCTTGCTAATCGTTAAGCAGATTGAATAGAAATTCTGCCGTCTGACAACTGGATCGTGGAGCCTTGTTTGTACCCTTGAAAATTTGCACACATGTAGAATAGACTATAAGGGACACTTTATCTTTTGGAAGTGTGGTCTAAATTGATTCTAATTAATTATGAAAAAATGCTAACTGAGCTTAATGGTCCACACTGTACAGAACATGGATAACTTCGAATTTGAATTCAGATTTTGAAATTCAACAAGACCTAGGGTCTCTCAAACACGTGATTAACATAATCATATAGATTAGAGACACGGGGTGTTGCACTATAGGACTATGTGAAACATTTTTGCAACACCAGGAATGTTATCCCATACATCTCATCAATGCCTTCCGCGATGGAGTCAGCGACATCAAGACCGTGGAGGAGATCGCAATAAAAAAACCCAAGATGGTGACCGATCTGCTCACAGTCACGGACACATGCATCGAGGCATCTGAGGTCTGGGCTCAACTCCTTGAGTCCCGTGACAAGGGGCCCTCAAAGAAGAAGCAGGACGATTGGGAGGTCAACATGATCGATCAGGGAGACCGTAAGGACCGCGGAGATTGTGGGTTTCACATCAAGCAGTCCTCTGATCAAAAAGAGAAGAGACCTTTCTGTCGTCCTGATGACGTAGAGAAGTGGTGTGAGATCTATCGTACCTCAGGACACGATCTGGAAGAGTGTAAAACTTTTCTGGATCAGAAGAAGATGGCACCGCCAGCAGCACCGGCGCCACAAGATGCCCGTCTTGGTGAACATCGTTGAGGAAATCCCCCTGACGATGATGAGTAGATGGGGGAGATCAATGTGATATTCAAAGGTAGCATGTTCATCGTCTTGAAGACACAAGGCAAGAAACTTGAGCAGGAGATCAGCCTGGCTTAGCGCATCGAGTTCGGGAGAAGGATGAGGTGGTCTGACGTAGACATCTCATTCGCGCCACATGACCACCCAGACATAGAACTATCTGATCAGAACTTGCCCTTTGTGGTCAAGCTACCGATCGGAAGGCACAAGGTGGCCAAGACGCTGATCGACGACGGGGCTTCATTGAATCTTTTCATGAGGAAAATCTTCGTCAAGATGGGCCTCAATCTAAAGGATTTGACCCTGGTACATGATACGTTTCACGAGCTCATCCTAGGGCAGTCGTCCACACCTGTCGGACGCATCGACCTCGAGGTGTCCTGTGGATCGAGGGACAACAAGCGCAAGGAAGTGCTGACGTTCGAGGTAGCCAACTTCGACATCGGGGACAACTGCATCCTTCAGAGACCTTTCCTCCTGAAGTTCATGGTGGTCATCCACACTGCCTACGTCACGTTGAAGATGTCCGACCCTAAGGGCATGATCACTATCAAGGCCGATCAGCATGATGCCTTAGCATGTGAGAATGCCACATTGATGCATGCCGGGCGATTTGGTGAAAAAGCGGCGCAGGAACAGGCGGCCAAGATAGTGAAGACGCACGGTGGGAGCACATCGACCAAGTCACCAGCGCCCAAGTCATCGACGATTGAACCCCCCTCCCCCCTCGGACCGCCGTCAGGCAAGAAGGGTGCATATGGCACCTCAACATCGAACTAGCAGCCTGCTGATCAATCGATGGATCTGAAGAAGAAGGAGGCCGCAGACAAAGAAGTTCCAGCCGACCTCAGTGATCCGGAAAAGAAGTTCCGGGTCAGTACATGCCTTAATCCTAAATAGAAACTCGCACTCATCACTTTTCTTTGGAAAAATTTAGATGTCTTCGCATGACAGATATTAGATATGCCCAGAATTCCTAGGGAGGTGATTGAGCACAAGTTAGGCATTGACCCATCATATAAGCCGGCCAAGTAGAAAGAAAGAAGATACACACCAGAGAGATGAGAAACCATCCGACAAGAAGTCAATAAATTACTTGAAGCCAGATTCATCAAGCCAGTAGATTATCCAAAGCATGATGACTCCTGCCGCATGTGTATTGATTATACAAGTTTAAATAAAGCATGTCCTAAAGATGAGTACCCCATACCTCATATTTATCAGATCGTGGATTCCACGTCATCGTGTGAACTCTTATCGTTTCTGGATGCCTATCTGGGCTATCATCAATTCAGCCTCGCCATTAACAACGAAGAAAAAACAGTGTTCATCACTCCATTCGGGATCTTCTGTTATACCAAGATGGCATTCAGCCTAAAGACACAGGGGGGCACATACCAGAAGTGTGTACACATCGTCTTGAAAGCTCAGATTGGGAGGAACATCGAAGCCTACATTGATGATATAGTGGTGAAGTTGAAAAAGCAAAGGGATCTGCTTAACAACCTCAAAGAGACATTCGACAATCTATGTAAGTACAAGATGATGCTTAATCCTAAAAAATGCGTGTTTGATGTATCATCAAGAAAATTGCTCATCTACATGGTATCATCCCGGGTGATCGATGTGAACCTGAAGAAGGTGGAGGCCATCAAACAATTGCAGCCACCTCGGACCAGAAAAGAAATCTAGAAGCTGGCAGGCATGATGACAACTCTCAGTCGGTTCATATCTAAGTTGGAAGAATGTGGTATGCCATTCTATAAGCTACTACGCAAGGCAGATGGTTTCCAGTGGGATGAACAAGCAGCAACGGTCTTTATCGAGCTCAAGCAGTACCTCAAGGCCCTACCAACATTGGTACCACTTAAGCCCGATGATGTGCTACTGTTATACGTCACCGCCACCGATGCAGTTGTCAGCACCGTCATCGCAGTTGAACAACTAGAGGCCACGACTGATGTCAAGCAACAACCTATGTATTTTGTCAGTGAGATTCTTAAGGATGCTCAAACAAGGTACCCACAGGTACATAAGCTGCTCTATGCAGTCCTCATGATGACCAGGAAGCTGAAACACTACTTCTTGGCATATAGTGTTTAGATTATCTCTGATCAGCCATTGACTCGCGTCCTACAAAGCAAAGAAGCAACAGAACGGATTGCACAATGGGCAGTGGAGATCGGGCAATATGATGTTCAATTCATCCTGCGGCGGGTGATGAAGTCTCAAGCACTCGTGAACTTAATTGCGGAGTGGACCGACTCAGGTATATGAGGCATCGATGAGCTACCTGATCATTGGGTGATGTACTTTGACGGATCCTACACTCTCAAAGGAGCAGGGGCTGGTATCGTGCTCATTCCTCCCGAAGGTGGTATCTTAAAATATGCAGCTTAATTTAGATTCCCAGCTACGAATAATATTGCAGAATACGAGGGGCTGGTCATGGGTCTTTGGCTAGCCAAGGATCTCAGCATTCGGTGACTCCTTATCAGGGGAGATTCCCAGCAAGTAGCAAAACAAGTGTAGAAAGAATATGACTGCAATAATGACAAGATGACTGAATATCTGGCAGAAGTATGAAGAATGGAGAAGTTCGTTGATGGCTTTGAAGTACGGCATGTCCCACATATGGACAACTGCGATGCTGATCATCTAGCATGGACTACTTCCTCTAGGGCACCAACCCCACCAGACGTCATTGTGTTAAAGTTGTCTAAGCCTTTGGTCAAGCCAGCAGAACTGATCAACAAAGTAGATCTGATGGTCATCGATGGACCCGATCAAGACCAGCATTTGATTGGACAAACTTGATCAAGATGTTCCTCATCAACTAACCATTATCAGATGATGATGTTGAAGTTGAGCGTATCACACGCAAAGCTAAGATGTACCACCTAATTGATGGGGTATTATATCGGCAAGGCGCCAATGGCATGATGATGTGGTGTATCCCCAGAGAAGAAGTCATCCAATTGCTTCGAGATATCAATAGTGGTGTATGCAGATCGTATTCATCGTCACGCTCTATCATAGGTAAGGCATTCAGCCATGGATTCTACTAGTCTACAACTAAGGATGACATGATGGAGGTCATCACCAAGTGCAATGACTGTCAATTCTTCCAGAAGCAAACAATGAAGCATGCAAATCCTCTTCGGCTGATCGATCTCTCCTGACCCTTTGCAATATGGGGAATCGACATCGTGGATATTTTGCCCAGGGCACCAGGAAGATTCAGATTCTTATTCATCACAATCGACATATTCACCAAGTGGATAGAAGTTATGCCAGTGGTGAATATAACGTAAGAAGTAGCGGTCAAGTTCATGCAGAGCATTATATACAGATTCAGCGTGCCTCGAAGAGTCATGACAGACAATGAAACCCAGTTCAAAGGAGCGAAGTTTGTATGATGTTGCACGGATTTTAGTATCCACCATCAGCCATCATCGGCAGCACATCCTCAGATGAACGGGCAAGTCGAGTGAGCAAACAGACTTATTCTATAAGGGATGAAGACAAGAATGTTCCATGACCTAGAAGTTGGAGGTAGAAATTGGCATAAAGAGTTGACCTCGGTGCTATGGGCTCTCTGTACCAATGTTAACAGAGCAACCAGAGATACTCCTTTTAATCTGGTCTATGGAGCGGAGGCAGTGCTGCCACCAGAGATCTATCTTGAGTCAGCAAGGGTGGTACACTTCAATGCAGAAGATCAGGCAGAGGCAAATGAGCTTGACTCCAATTTGTTAGAAGAAAGGTGCAACACAGCATTGGCTAATGTGCGGAAATATCAAGCCTCCATGAAGCGGTACTACAACAAGAGTGTGGTGTCAATAGAGCTCAACGTCAAGGACTTAGTCTTAAAGAAGGACATCCGCACTAGAGACAAACATAAGTTCTCATCATCCTGGGAAGGACCTTTCATCATAGTAGAAGAAGTTGCACCAGGGGCTTATGTGTTAGCAGATGTCGATGGTGGCATGCTCCCCAATGCATGGAATGTCGACAAGTTGCGCAAATATTATGCCTGATGTACTAATCTGATTAATAAAGATACGATGTTTCTCATCATACATCTGTCAGTGTGCTACTTTATCTTTCGGTCTATTGATCGAAGGGGCTTGATAGCCCATCAGTAAAAATGATAAGTCTCTAGAAGGAGATGATGTGTTCCTGATCTGGTTAGATGCTTTGCCCCAGCCAAGTATCGGTTAATTCCCGATCGACGTCTAAAGGGTGAATGCGACCAGATGTGTTATTAACGATTAGTAAACCTGTGCCCAACTAGTAATAAGTGTTCCTGATTGACGTAGGGGCTCACTTTCGTTCACATGCACGATCAGCGAACCAACGCATACAAAAAAGTAAGGGGCTTCCGATTGACGTCTCTTAACATCTATCTTATGCTTTTTACATGCGCATCGTCGTATACAAAAAGGCAGGGGCTCCCGATTGACATGTCTTAACATCTATGCTATGCTTTTTATATGCGCAGTGTGGCATACAAAAAATCAGGGGCTGTCGATTGACATCCCTTAACATCTATCTTATGCCTTTTACACGCGCAACGTCGCTTACAAAAAGCTAGGGGCTCCCGATTGACGTCCCTTAACATCTATCTTATACTTTTTAAATGCGCAGCGCCACATACAAAAAGTAAAGGGCTCCCGATTGACATCCCTTAACATCTATCTTATGCTTTTTACACACACAATGCCGCATACAAAAAGCAAGGGGCTCCCAATTGATGTCCTTAATTAACTAACATCTAATACTTTTTATCCACGCAGAGTTAACAGATCACGATTGACATATTATCATACTTTTCATACACAACAATCATTGGCATA
>VSTD030004292.1:0-10370 GCA_008808055.3 Sporobolus alterniflorus
TCGGGTCTAGTTGTACAAAGGTAAAGTAATGATCCAATCATGAAATGATATACCTTTTGATTAACCGATGTGTCGTCCAAATCAAGATTAAAATGTCCATTAGTGCCCATGAGAGTCTTCGATGGACTTTGCATTATCCATGTCAAACTTATTGAGTATGTCACATGTGTACTTTGTTTGACTAATGAAAGATCATTCTTTGTCTTGCTTGATTTGAAATCCAAGAAAAAATATGAGAACTCTCATCATGAACATTTCAAATCCATCGGTCATGATTTTGCTAAACTCATCACAAACGGATTTGTCAGTAGAACCAAAGATAATATCATCAATATATATTTGGCATACAAACAAATCTTTTTTCATTTTTCTAGTCAAGAGAGTAGAATCGGCCTTACAAATCCTAAAATAATTTTTAATAAGAAAATCTCTAAGACATTCATACCATGCTCTTGGTGCTTACTTAAGCTCATTGAGCGCCTTATGAAGTTTATAAACATGGTTAGGATGCTTTTCAGTTTCAAAGCTGGGTGGTTGCTCCACATGTACATCTTCTTTGATTTGGCCATTTAATAAGTCACTCTTAACATTCATTTGATAAAGCTTAATACCATAATAAGTAGCATATGCAAGTAATATACGAATTGACTCAAACCTAGCTATGTGAGCAAAAGTTTCATCAAAATCCAAATATTCAACTTGTGAATAACTTTTTGCTACAAGTCGTGCTTTATTTTTTGTAATAACTCCATGTTCATATTACTTGTTGCGGAACACCCACTTGGTACCTACAATATTTTATTTTGGTCTTTCAATCAAAGACCACACTTTATTACGCTTTAAGTTGTTCAACTTTTCTTGCATAGTCACCACCTAATCCAGACCACGTAGTGCATTTTCTACCTTAAAATGATCAAAAGAAGAACCAAATGAGTAATGTTTACAAAAATTTACAATACATGATCTAATGGTTACCCTTTTTGATATCACCAAGTATGTTATCGGCGGGGTGATCTATTTAAATATTGTTGCACACTCTTAGATGTGGTGGTCCTTCTTCCCATCATCCTCATCTCTCACTTGATCATTGCTCTCCTCTTAGACTTGATCTTGATGTTCATCTTTATCTTCATGTTCATTTTAATCAAGTCCTTATGTGGGTGGAGTGGTGTCATTTGGGGAAGTTTTTTGAGGTTAATTACTTGGATCTTGCAGCCTCATATCTCCTATAGCCATTCTATGTAATGCATCACATGAAGCTTCTTCATCATGTATAAGATTAAGATCAACTTGCTTCTTTTGAGAGTCATTAGTCTCATCAAACACCGTATCATATGTGGTTTCAACACAATCGGTTGTCACATTGAAAACATGATATGCGCGAGAATTTGAATCATAACCAAGCAAAAAACCTTCATAAGAGGAGCAAATTTAGAAGATTTTAACCTCTTTTATAGAACATAACACTTACTTCTAAAAACTCGGAAGTAGAAAATATTTGGTTTGTTACCAGTTAGGAGCTCATAAGATATTTTCTTTAGGAGCTTGTGAAGGTAGGGGCAGTTGGTTGCATGACATGTCGTGTTGATCGCCTCCGTTTAAAATCGGTCTGAGGTCTTGTACTCATCAAGCATGATTCTTGAAATCTCTATAAGAATACGGTTCTTTCTTTTGTCCACCTCATTTTATTGAGGAGTATGGAGAGTCAAAAATTCATACTTGATACCCTCTTCATCAAAAAAGTATTTTACTTGAGTGTTCTTGAACTCGGTGCCATTGTCACTTCTTATCTTCTTTACTTTGACATCAAACTCATTTTGTGCCCTTCTCAAGAACTTCTTTAGCAACTCATGAGTTTCACTTTTATCTTACAAAAAGAACACATAACTGAAATGAGAATAATCATCAACAATAATAAGACCATATTTGTTACCGGCTATACTTATGTATGCAACGGGACCAAACAAATATATATGTATCATTTCCAATGGTCTTGTGGTTGTCATGACATTCTTGGCATGATGATGGGCTCAAACTTGCTTTCCGGCTTGGCAAGCTTCACAAGGCCTATATTTCTCAAAAGCAACATTCGTTAGTCCAAGAATGTGACCATCCTTTTAAAGTTTGTGAAGGTTCCTCATATCAACATGGGCTAGCTTTATATGCCACAAACAACCTATATTTGTCTTAGCGATTAGATATCTATTAAGTTTCACTTTCTCGGGAATAAAATCCACAAACTAGAGCTTCCCTCTCAAAACATATTTAAAGGCAAAGAAACCATCATTTCTCCTAAATACGGTCACACCCTTATCGGTGAACAAGTAATTGTAACACATCTCATAAAGTTGTGAAACAAATAACAAATTGTAGTCTAACGATTTAACAAGAAGAAATTTAGAAATTGAATGTTCGGTTGTAATAGCAATCTTACCGAAACCAATGACTTTGCCTTGGCTATTGTCGCCGAACATGATGCAATCACTTTTACAATCATTTTTCTAAAAGGATGTGAATATCCTTCTTTTCCCCGTCATATAATTTATATATCCACTATCAAGCATCCAACTTATACCACCGGAGGAGTAAGACTACAAAATAAATTACGCATTTGTTTAAAGTACCCAAGTTTGGTTGAGTCCTCTTAAGTTAGTAACAAGGCACTTGGGCACCCACACACAAGCATTTGACCTCTTGATGTGGTCCAACAAGCAACACAACAATTTTATCAATCTTATTTCTTATAAGCACATAAGAAGCATCAAAATCATGATACGATATATAAGAAGCATGAGAAGCATTAGCATAAGAATAAGAAATATTGTTAGTGGTCTCGATGCTTTACTTCTTCTCTTGTTGGGCATTGGCCTGGGAGAACCTGATGAATTCTTGACCTTTGGTGTTCACCCTAGTGTTATGCTGGTTATCGGTCTTGTAACCAATTCCACTCTTGATGTGAGGTCTTCTCATATTCATATATGCACTTCTTTCATACTCAATCTTCTCTTCTTCAATGGTCTTTTTTTGCTTCTTGAGAGGTTGAGCTATGTTGGATGGTTGAGAAGCTTGCTTAGTTATATTTGATCACTTCTCAAACTTATTCACCATATTTCTATGATTATCTTGAAAATATCTCACTTTAGCTTACTTCACAAAATTACTTACCATTTGCTCAAGCCTCTTGACCTCAAGTTTCAAGTGATCATTTTTTGAGCAATTTGTTCATCACAAGTTTCCACACTTACGTGACTTGTGGAGACTTTATGATTGGTTGAAGTCTTAGAGGTGCTTGACCAAAGAATATCAAATTGTACTTTAAGATCTTGATATGTCTTTAGTAAGACATCATATTCATCTTGAAGAGCATCAATTAAGCTCTTGAGACTATAAGTAGTATTCTTACTTTTAGCAAGTTCTTGATCAAACTTCTCTACCTTACCTTTTTTTTAGTGCTAGGAGTTTTTTGTGTTCTTTGCTAATTTTGTTCGCTTGAACAAGCAACTATTCTTGTTTCTCAAGAAGCTCATCCATAGCCCCAACTTGCTTCATAAGACATTTGATCATAGCATTAGGATTTTTCACAAATTCACTAGGAAGAGTATTATCATCATTACTAGAGTCATAATTATCACTAGAAAGTGTATCTTCATCACTAGTGACATATTTGAGAGAGGAGGAAGCATTGACTTTTACCTTCCATTGAATGAGACATGTTTGCTTTGAGAGCTTGAAGAAGAGAGACATGCTTGACAAAGCTTTGTCCTTGATGGCTATGGTTGTCAAGTCATCACTTTCTGATTACGAATTCTCATCACTTGAGTTCTATTCTTGACCGACATGAGCTTGACCATAATGTTTCTTCTTAGCATATTTCTTGTCTTTCTTGTAGCCTTTGTCAAACTTCTTTTTCTTATCATTATCTTCTTCTCTTCTCTCATATGAGCATTGAGCAATGAAATGACTATTCTTACAGCAATTGTAGCACACTCTCTTTGACTTTGGCTTCTATTTCCTATCTCCCTTGTAAGGTCTTCTTATCTTTATGTACTTGTTGAACTTCTTGATGAATAAGGTCATCTCTTCTTCATCATATTCATCTTCTTCCTCTTCTTCTTTTTCTTCTTCTTCATTTGGACTCTCAATTATAGCTTTCTTCTTCTTACTCTTGTTAGTAGCTTTGAGAGCAACATCTTATTTCTTGGAGATTGAGACGTCCTTGTAGAAATTCTTGATGTTGTTGACTTCTTGAGTATTCATCTCATGATTCATGAACCTTCCAAACACATTATCGGATGTCATCTTCTTGTAGGCGAGGTCTTACCGGATCAAGGCAATCACATTATAGTTCATGTGAGTATAGACCATCATCAATCTCTCGGTCAATATATGGTCGGTCCACTTCTTGGAATCTATAGCTCTTGCCTTGTTGATCAATTTCTTTAGCCGGTTGAACATCTTATGAGGTGTTTCGTCGTCGTACATGATGAACCAGTTGAGTTGTCCTTCAAGCATTTTTACCTTGACCTTTCTCATAGGATTGGATCCTTCATGGGCCATTCGAAGAGTTGTCCAAACATCATTGGTCACATCCAAGCCATCTACATGATTAAATTCTTCTTTGTCAATTGATGAAATAAGGATGGTGATTGCTTGAGCGTTGTGATGAATCTTTTGTAGAACATCCAATGTTTGTTGCTCATCTTCATCCGGAAATTCTACACTATCACAAATAACTTGCCATACCTCAGGTGAGATAGAATATAAGTAATTTTTTTATGGAATGCTTTCATTGATTATAATTAGTTTCATCGAAATAGGGAGCTCTGCTAACGGATATGAAAATATAAGCGGTATAGCTAGACATATTATTGTAATTAAAAGACAATGAGTTGTAGGAAGACTTATCGTGATTTCTTCTTCTTTTCTTTCCCTTTTTGGAGACTTCTTCTTCAAATGGGGAGTCTTCTTCTTCACTTAATGAAGAACTTCCTTTTGTTTTTTGCCTTTGCCTTTTACTCTAAGTTTCTTGTTTTCAGTCGTGAGCTTTTCTAGCCTTCTCATGAGGTCCTCCAAGGAGGGGGCCCTAGAAGCTCCCGACTTGTCACCCTCTTGATTGTTGTTCATGTTGTTTTTATCATCGAACCTTGGTGGGACTTCATCTTCATCCCTGGTCCTCGACATCACCTCTCCAAGTGGTTAAGCTTTTTTAGAGAGTATGACTCAGATACTAATTGAAAGTTGTTAGAGGTGAGTGAATAGGCAATCAAACCTGAAACTCACTTAATTTAAACAAGTTAAAACTGCTAGGCCAGATTTGTCTGGCCTCAGGTCGAATATGTACGGGCTATACCGGATATGTCTGTCTTCGGGGCCGGATATGTCCGAGCAACCTGGATTTCATGCTGCGAAAAAATTGATTGGGAACCAAGACAATGAATTTAGGTCCCGATAAGCTCACAAAATACAAGCTAAACACAATAGAGCTTAGAGAAATAAAGGGAATAACTAGAAACAACCTAATCACTAGGAATCACACCTAGGGTTAGGTGAAACTCTATGCAAAAACAAACTTGAGCAAGAATAATAAGTAAATCATAATAATCAAGCACAAGTGACACAAGATTTGTTCTCAAAGTTCAGCTCATCACAAAGGTGACCTACATCTCTGTTGAGGAGTTCACAAAGAACCGGATCTCTTTCAATCCTAAACCTCTCCGAACGATCACCAAGATCTAGTTTAGTTTCCACTATCAAATCCTCACGAAGGAGGGGCAATACGAATTTTCTGATGTCCACCACAACCTTGGTGATTCCCGAACAACACCTAGTCCATTTATGGGACAAGTCCCTAAGAGTAACGACACATGGAGATCATCGATGAAGTGTTTGAGTTGAAGATCGAGAGGGTAACTCAAGCTTTAAGTTAAGACAAGGAGCGAGGTGTGCACCCACATGCCTTGCAGCACTGAACCCTGCCTCCCAGCCGAGGTGGGCTCCGGGGCTGTCATGTGTCCAGTGGCTCTGAATCTCGCCTCTCGGATAGGAAGGGCTCTGACACCGTCGCATATACCGTGGCTTTGGACCCCGCCTCCCTACAAGGGAGGGCTCCGGTGCGCCACATGTCCTACAACTTTAGATCATGCCTCTCTGTAGGGGAGGGCTCTGGAGCGCCATGTGTCCTACAGCTTTGGATCCTGCCTTCCTACAGGAGATGGCTCTGGAGCGCCATGCGTCCTACAACTCCGAATCCTACCTTCCTATAGGGGAGGAATCTGAAGCGTTGTGTGTCCTACAACTCCAGATCATGTCTCCTTGCAGGGGAGGGCCCCGGAGCGCCATGTGTCCTACGTTTCTGGATCCTGCGTCCGTACCAGAAGGGCTCTGGTGCTGCCACCGCATGCCATGTGGTTTTCCTGTGGACCGTGAGCCTCAGATATATAAAGAAAGACTCAGCTAGCCTGCCTATGCAGCTAGGCTCGCGTGTTTTCAAGACACTCGCACATGTTCCCTATGCGCCTAACGCTAGAGCCATCATGGGCATACAAGATGTGCGGACAGACGACGTCATCAAAACCTACATGACGTGCGGATAGGGTGGCTACAGTACCACATCGACCCTGTTGGCCACTTGTGAGGCACTGCTACAGCGCCAGGCGACCTGACAGGGCAGCGCCATACCGTAGACCGTGCGCAACGTGGCAGGACGACAAGACCAGACGTACCCCACACCATTGAAGACATCATTTATCTACTACTAGCTATAGAGTCTAGCTGCTGTAATAGGACGTTAACCACCCTGGGGCCACCTGTCGGGCCTCGAGCTTGCATGTAAACTGCTTGACCCTGTGCTATAAAGGGACCGGGGCAGACACTGATTTATGGTGGTCCTTTCAGACCGCTCCAACCTCAACTCTGCACAAGTTTAACTCGGCCTTGAACAGCGCCGCACACACAACAATACAACTTTATCTCCCGTGGATGTATTGTATTACGCTTCAATGGTCCGAACCACGTAAACCATCGCGTTCATCTTGCTTAAACGTATGAGAGCCTTAGTCCCTCTAACAATAAACCATAAGGGACTACTCTTGTAATAGTCCCAATAAAAATGTCATACAACTTCCTTTATGAAGGGAGTGACTCTTTTGCAGGGGAACACACGCATTTTCCATATAGAGATATGTGGAGCTGGTAGCATGCAAATCGTTGTCCTGTCTGTAGATAATGACAGGTTTGCATATCTATTGGACAAATATGGATATCAGTACTGAGGATTGTAAAAGTACTGCCGATTTCTCTGGATTCTCTTTGCTGCATATGTTCCTAGAAAGAAACGACACTTGGCCATTATGAAAACAAAATTGAGCCGATATATCATGAATTGGATCAAAGTTCATTTCTCCTGAAAAGGAAAAGCTCGGACTGTAGGGCATTCTGAAATCTGAACAGATAAAATACTTTTATTCAGATGAAGGAATGCATTAAAAACCAATGGAAACCGGATGTTTTTCGTGAAAACTAGAAAATACGATTGGTTTTCTTGTTCATCAAAATCTGGTCGGTTAAATTTAAAAATGTTAAAATTTTCAGAATTTTTGAAGACAATAAGACCAGAAAAACCGAATAGTAAACCAAAAATATGGAATAATAAACAAAAAAACTGAACAATTTACTATTTTCATTTATCAAATTTTGATATTTAAATTTTAAATCAAAAATCGGTTGGCTCACCAGTCAAACTGATCATCCGTAAAATTTAGATTTTGAGTTTTAAACCAAAAATTGACTGGTATTTTCAGTTTTTGAGACCGATTTGGTTTTTAAATCCTTAGATGGAGCTACTATAAGACTTGAAAAGAATATATTTCCTTCTCTCTTTTTTTTGCCCAAATTTTTTGCTGCGAGGGACGGTAAAATTCTCCATCTTCAGAAAAAAAAACTTATGATCCTCTCTCTCAAAAAAAAACTTGTGATCAACTCCTCCACTGTTCTCCCTGTTTACCGGAGCAATCGTTCCTGTTCATTTTTTTTAGGCCATCCCCGGTTCATTCGGGAAGACCCTCCGACGCGCCGTCCTCGGTCCCTCTCTGCCAGGGCCATCGCCTGCTCCTCTCCACCTCTTCCCTACTGCCGTTGCTGCACGGCTCGAGGGGTGACTTGTTAAGAAATCTGACCCGCGTAGCTCAACGCCCGTCCGCCTCCTCAACCTCCCCCAGCGGCGAGGGGAACTAGGGGCGGTGGTCGTCTCCACCGGCATCTGTCCGCCATGCTGCGCCGGTAGGGCACCGGCTTTTGCGCTCACCCCCACCGAATTAGGGTTTTGGTGTCTAATGCTCGGGTCTATCTGCTGCTGCAGGTGCGTGCGGGATCTGCGCTCGCTGCGGTCTCTCACGAGGGTCCCCAGATCGATCTCGGGCGAGGTACGCGGTTCCGTTTCCTTGGGTTGTCAATTCATCAGGTTGCTTCCTCTCTTGTGTTCGAGAATCGGCTGTTCGTATTAGCTTAGTTAGGGCACTCATTAAGTGGTGAGCCAGTCAAGTAGATTGTTGCAGGAGTGATTAGTTAGGGAATGCAGCTCATGTAGGTGATTGTGTGTGGTAGGTGATGTTAATGTTTCTGAGTTTTGAGATTGAAATAGCAAATCGAGGAATATTTGGAGCAAAATGTTGAGACATGTGCACTAGTCTCATTATTCTTCCATTCTTAGGAGTCAAACCAATTGCAATGTCCACCTGTTTGATATCAATCTTAATCTATGTTTAGTTATGTATTCCATATTTGAATGTTACGGATGCTATTTCTACTAATGGTTGATTGTGGTTGTTCAATGTCCTATACAGACTTTCTTTACTGACTTGAAAAATTCTATTTATCTATGAGACTTCACAACTGTTCCCTGACGTTCCTGATTGTTTTGATGTTTGGTTCCAGTTTTTTCAGTGTACATTTCTGAAGGTATTCTGATTTTAATGCTTAAATCTTATTTGGCACTTCCCATTGAGACTAGGGTCATGTCACATGTTGATAAAAGTTCAATTTTCATAATCCTAGCAACAATCTAGTAGTATTTATTTCCTTGTTCTGCAACGTGTATCAACCATATCCCTTGTTGTGGTTATGTTTCTTCCTTTCAATTGCTGTCATGAAATGCTTCCTCCTAGTTAGTACATGTTTTTAGCTGCGATGACAAAGCAACCTATCTATCAGGTCCAGAGCCCAGCATTCCTTGGATCCAGAAGTAAGTCAACAGACACATCTCAGAAGAGTTCAGCACAGAACACTGCCCCTGGCCCTCAAGAATCACCCTCCAAGTCAGGAAGCAATGTTTCAAAGCTTGTGCTCGGAATTCTTCTTGTTGGTGCTGCAACTATGGGTGCTTATCAAGCTGGTTTTATAGACCTTCAATTTAAGGACATAAAATTGCCTTTGAGCACTAAGAAGCAAGATGATATAAAGATGAATGAAGATCTGAAGGCTCCTTCTGAAGAAAAGGTTGAGCAGAAGCAAGCCATATCAGAACAAAACATTGCAATTGTTCAAGAAACTGATAAGGAGACTCATGCTTCAAAGAACCTTCCAGATGTAGGGGAAAGTACACCAGGGATTCCAACCCATAGAGATCAGTCTGTATCTGCAGAAGAAAAGGAAGCAGATACTCTAGACAAGGACACACATTCAGTTCCAGGGGAGCATGGATCTCAAGGTGCTCCAGCTGTTGAGACAAAGCCACTTGTTGATAGTAAGGTAATTGACAAAGCTACTCATGAAGAACAGACTGACAAGACTGCCAGCATGGTTTCTCCAGTACAGTCAAGCCCAACAGATGTTAGTTCTCACCATGATTCCCTTGCAGTTGCTGATGAACCAAAGGTTAGAATTCTCTTTGATGTCATTATATTCTATTTGTCTATCATCATATTTGCAGGTTGATTGGTGGAGGATAATATCTGTTATCTCTAATATTCTAAATTTGCACTTGAACAATTTTGTATGTTGTATTAAAGACAGCTACCATTTAAGTGCAATTTTTAAGGAAACCCAATTGTAGTTTTCTTGATACAGACCAATGTAGGCATGCTGCTTGCACACTTGAACACCTTTGGGCTGACCTGGCTTTGAGTTATAAACTGTCAGTGTGCCATATCAGAGTTATTTTTCCCTGTAAAATCACACACAAGTTAGCTTGCCTTGCATTGCCACAAGTTACTAACTTTTCTCCTGTTTTTTTTGTATGATTGTGTTTCTAATTATTGAGTTTGAGACAGGAGCATTTGTCTTATTGAATTAGTCCGTCCTTCTCTGTAGGAATCCTCAGGGGCTGATGCAGTTGAACATAAATCTCTTGCTGAGACATATTTACTACAAGATGA
>VSTD030004293.1:0-10369 GCA_008808055.3 Sporobolus alterniflorus
GAGATAGAGATCGAGAAGGTGAAGATAGCGAAGGTTTGTTAAGTGGTCACCTGAGTTGAGGAAATTTTGCCGTCAGGTAGTTGTAGAAGGTGAAGATAGCCGATCATGGAAAAATTGTTTCAAGTTGGAGATTTAGTACAGAAAACAATTTTGCCATTAGGTACTTGTAGTGGTAGGTTTGTTAAGTGGTCACCTAGCTGAGAAGGACCGTTTAGAGTTATCCGGGTTGTACCGGGTAATGCTTACTTCGTGGAAAATCTTGAATGACACTCGTTGATGAAAGCTTTGATTGGCAAGTACTTAAAACACTATTATCCTAGCATGTGGCAAGACCGATAAGGGAGACTATCATGTCAAGGTGGACTGGTAGTATGAAGAAGCAAGAATGGTTAAAGGTAATCGTTCGGTGTAAGTATAAAAGAATGATCTGAAGCAAATCATTTATGTGGTTCTTGTCGTATGTTTCTTGCTTTTATATGCAGGTTACGCAAAAATAGGGGGGAATGTGTTACACCATAAAATGTAACATGGAGGAATGCGACTGGATGGAACTTATAACCTGTTGGAAGATAACCCGGGCGGGTAAGAAGGCTAACCCGGTGCTAAGGGTTAACCTGGGTTACAATGGGTAATTTGATGGTGGGCCAGAACATGGAGGAAAATGTGTTAAAAGGACCGATGAAGGGTAATCTAGCCTAAATTCTGGGTTGCTTGAGGCTTGGATAAGGTGAAATGAGGTAGCATTGGTCTCAGATAAGGCAAGTCAAGTTGTCCGGGTTATCTGGGAAAACCAAGTCAGGTAAGAGGCCGATAAAGGTAGAAATGGGTTGTCGGCCAGGTAAGGTGTAAACCAAATTTGGCCGATAAGGAGAGAGCTGGGTCTACAAGGCTTAGCGATGGCAAGTTATCGGCTCGGGTAAAAGACCTTGGACAGAGCCGGTAAGGAGTTACCCGGTCGGGTAAGGCCAGGTGAGGAGTACACGCTCGGGTAAGCACTTGGGTAGAACCTGGATAAGGTGGCTGGGTAAGGCTTGGGTAAGCCTGAGTAAGCTGATCGGGTAATCTATCTGGGTAAGGTGTCCGGGTAAATTTAAAGAGGATTCTTGTGCTTCGGGAGAAGGGCCGCCTCCTGCACATGAGAAATGAAGGCAGTCAAGAACCGAGAGCAGACCAACCAAGCTGCGGGCGACAAACTGAGACCAAGAACCGAATTTACTCCCACATATGCACAGCATAGGAGCGAGCGACCAGATCTGCGCCAGGCGAGCATGAATTGAAAACAAATCCCTCCATTGTCGAGTAAGAGCAGAACGGAATGGAGAAATCTGCAGGAGATGAGGTTTGGGCGAGTCCTTTCGTCAGCAGTGAGTCAGCACCGAGGGACCCGAATCCAGCACATGCACACATAAGAACACGCGAAAACCTGATAACGTGATGGCAGGAGTGAAGAATCTGAGCGCGTGAATCTGATCACCAAAAACTCAATCCAGGAGGGAGGACTCAGACTCAGGCGATGCTCTGGCTTGCGGCAATGGACTCCTTGGTTGTCACCTATTCCTCGAGCGACCCCTTGGCCATCGCCTTGAGTCGGTAGACGCAAAAAAAATGTAAAATGAACAACGAAGAGCAAATCGAGCCAAGAATGAGGCACGAAACCAGTCTCCCTCACAACAGAGAATTGTAAGCAAAATAGAATTCGACTTACCCACCCAAAACCTCGCATCAGCAAGAACGGGAAAACAGTGATCTGCTGAGGTAGAGCCTTTGAACAGAGTTTGCACAACCAAAAAGGAAACTTTTAGATCTAGCGCATCAAAAAAAGGATGAACAAAAAAGACGAGCAGGACACAAAAACAGATTCTCCATTGAAAGCAACACTGAATTAGCTCCGAAACACAGAGGTCACCGCTCTCCCTCCCTCATTTCATTATTAGGAACATAAATTTCAGATCTTGTCTCACTCTCTCTAATCCTAAGCTAAGGGTTTGTAAAATGAAAGGTAGGAGAAGTGGCAACCAGCCACCTACCCCGTTGGTCCGATTTATAGTCCAACCAAAAGACTAAAATACCCCTATGGGCTGAAAAGGAAATTACAGCTAGTGGAGGGTATTTTGGTCTGAGTTCCACTGCGTCGTACCCGACACCATGGAACCGGCTATCTTTCGCTTCACTTCCACTCGACCTCCATGATGATGCCACGTGCACCACCCGCCGTCACTCCTTTGCTAGTTTTGAGCCAAAGTTGGGAAACTCTACTCTGACTTGCTTCCAGGCAAAGCAAGCCGCTAGATCTCAACATGTGTCCCGTGCCGTCTTCATCCACCCATCGGTTTTGTGACGCAACCGACAAACCATAGCCCACTTGGTTTTGAGGCCCAAACCAAGAAACTGTTGCGGTGATTTTATGGGCTAAATCACCAAACTGCAACAGTCGGTTTTGAGGCCAAAATCGGGAAACCCGATGACCTTGGTTTTAAAGCCAAACCAAGAAACCCCTCGACCTTAATTTTGAGGCTGAACCATGAAACCCGCGCTCCTCGTCTCCTTGTGCACGGTGTAGATTGCACATATCATCACCCGACCTCTCGATCTTTCGACCACCGAGTACTTGACCTATGCTTGACCATCCCCGGTCATCTGCACCAAGTCTCCTACTCCTGCCTCGATCCTTGTCGTTGTCTGCCATGTCGCACCTATCACCTACACATCACGAGACAAGCAAACATATTTCTCCACACAACGCAAATAATAGAGTAGAACCACCAAAATTTCTCGGATTCAAATTCAACCCAAGTCAAGTCAATTACTCATCACAAGTCAAACCAAGGTACTGACTACTTGGTTTCTCATAATTCTTCCAGCCAGATCGTTCAGACCAGTAAGCCAAACCGGTCAGACTGGTCCACTATATAAATTTATATGACCAGTTTGATTGCACCATTGTGTAGGGCTCATCACGTAAATCAATTTTCATATCGTATTTGCCCAAATTGGACTCTGGATGAGAAAGATATGAGATTTGGATGTTTCCAGATTTCTGAACTGAATCACACTGTCACATCGGTTGAGCCTACCGGTCAGACCGATCCAAATATATGTGATTCGGTTTGAATTTCTAAAGATAGATTTTATGAGTCTTGCTAGGGCAAGACCTCCCCACCCTATAAATATAGGTTGACACAACTGATTGAGGGCAACCAACCCAATCAAAACAAACCAAAACTCTCCTACCCTTGTTCTATCTCTCTCTACCTCAAATTCTGCCCTAACACTAATTTGCTATTCTTTATTCACCCCGACAGCGATTGAAGGCGTTCTAGCTGGCCTGTCGATGGTAGAATAGACCAAAGTGCTCCTGCCCCGATGGAGTCCCTCCCTGGTAGGCGTTCGTTGGATTTTTTTGCGATGACTTCACGAAGACCGGTCTGGCCGATTGCCTATACCGATCTGATCGGCCGGCTGATTGAGAGATCGGTCAGGCTCGTTTGTGACTTGCGCACGAGCAGGAGCTTCAGTGTGTTACCAGATCTTGCATCAACACATTTTTTAGCGACTCCACTGGGGACAAAGAGGTTTTCAGCGGCTACTATGGTTGATGGCAAAGATAATTTGTCCGACATTGATTCCAAGAACATTATCACAGTGAAACCGGAGGAATCTCAGAAGGTCATTGAGGAATTCTAGAGGGCTTTGCAGGAGCGTAGGAACGCTTTCGAGGAGGAGTTGAAGGCAGCCAAAGAGAAGGAGATACAAGCCCACCTCTCATGCTTCAAGAAGGACCAGCAAGGTGGGGTGACTCAAATCCAAGGTGTCATCCTTCCCTCCGTCGAGTGCATGCCAATAAAGATCCCCTAGGTAAAATTGAATATCTCCCATTACTTCATCTACAATATCTAGTGAAGATTTCACTCATATGGTTGATCAGGTTGTTAGTGCTAGTTTAGCTAATAGATTGCAAAAGATAATAGATGGTAGTATTGACAGTTGATTACAAAGTGCCCTAGATATCAAGGTTTGTTCTGTAATGCTACGTGTGAATGATGAAACCGCTAAAAATCAACTTGAATTTGCCGAACCTAGTGCTACACCGATTAAGCCTAATTTTTTCTATAGTAATTATCAAGATAGCCACAATTATGCTAATTCAGCCGAGATCGGTGGCATTCTATGTGCACCCAACCAAGTGGGAACTAGTGGTGCAACTGCTTCGGCTCCATCTAGCCGAAGTACCTATGCTTATTCTGCTCCTAATTTAAAGATGATTTCATCCTCTATTCAGGACCCACCACAGTATTCTATTGAGTATGTTCAAGAATAGTTGACTAAGATGCTATGTGAGCATTACAGTATAGAGCCAAAGGTCCGAACTCGCACGTATCACAAACCATGTCTTGAGATTTATGATTCTTACCCATATCCTCCTGGATTTAGAGTGTCCGAGTTTGTTAAATTTACCATGGAGGATAATAGGACTACATGGGAACATATTAGTCAATTTTTAGCACAAATGGGTAAGGCTTGTTCAGCTTATTATTTAAAAGTTAGGTGTTTTCCCCTTTCATTGTCTGGCATTGCTTTTTCATGGTTTTCTGCTCTACTACTGGGTTCAATCCTTACATGGGCACATTTAGAGCAAATATTTCATGATCACTTTTATAGTGGGGAAAACGAACTTAAACTCCCTCATTTAACATCGGTTAGACAACAACATGAGTCCATTGTCGATTACATCAAGAGGTTTAGAGACACGAAAAATCAATGTTTTAGTTTAACAATTTCCGACAAGGACTTGGCTGATTTAGCGTTTAATGGCTTACGCTGTTATGTTAAGGAAAAATTAGAGGGTCGTCTTTTTACTTCGGTTAATCAAGTGCTAGATAGGGCTTTGGCTCAAGAAAATCGAAGCAAAGAGCTTGCCAAGTCTAAATCCGATTGTCCTAACATACACTTCTTAAATAATAATGTGGATACATTGGATGATCTGAATTGCAATGTATACGTTGCTGAATTTGCATAGTCATCTAAGGATAAGGCACACACTTGCGCTTCTCTCAAGCCGATTCATAGAAATCAGTGAGGCGAGATGATATTTACTTTCGATGTCTTGAAGTGTGATAAAATATTTGATGAATTACTGAGCATCAGAAAAATTAAGTTGTCCCATACTATACCACCGATTGAAGATTTAAAGAAATATGCTTATTGTAAGTGGCATAATTCTCATTCTCATGCTACTAATAATTGCAATGTATTTCGGTGGCAAATACAATTGGCTAACAATGAGGGCCAATTGTGTCTCAAGCAAATGCAGGTAGACAACAATTTGTTTCCCGTCAAGGCCATTGATCTACATGGTGCAAAGGTGCCGGTTCAGCCTGAACATGCCGAATCAACTAAAGGAAAAATATGATCATCGGCAAAGAAAGGCCCAAGAGTTGGGAAGATAATATTTGGTCAAGGGAAGTGGTGCTAGAGAAGGTTGCTGATGGCAAGAACGTATTGAAGATCACAGTGAAGGCCTCTGGACTCGGGGGGAGGGGGGGGAGCCGGCAACTTGAAGCAAGATCAAAGCTCCATTCAGCATAACACATAGAGCCGACTAGTCAGACTGGTCATGCCAACCGATCAGACCAGTCCAACTATGGTGAGTCGGCCAAAGATGCCCAAACTAAAGAACCCCAAAGTGGATGAATGGAAGGTGGTCAAAGCGAAGGTAAATTGTAAAAAGAAAAACTTCAAACAAACATTTGATTATCTTCTATCTAAATATGTGAATCAAAAGGCCGAGTTGAGAGATTAGTCATCAAAGAGTAGTGCAGTGCCATATCTGAAATAGGACTAATCTCGCTCTCATCGATCAGGCTATGCAAGCAATGTGATCAGGACAGTATGGATGTCAATATCAACGACCAAGTTGACAACAAGATTCTTGATCATGGAGCTAGCAACAAGAGTTTGGTCTCAAAGTATGTGCAATCGAGGTGGTGCCCTCCTGGCTTATCTCATACTCAAAAGAGGAGGTTACAGCGACATCAAAATCAAAAGAACAAAGAGAAGTTGCTGAAACCATTGAAGAGGTCAACAGGAAGAAGGAGGTACCAGCAAGGCCATCCCCGATCATCAAAAAGGAATGGAGGCCCAAGCAGGTAATCCTAGCTTCTAACTAGACAAGGTTGGAAGCTATGATCGATGTTTTGTCATCGCCCTTAGCCAATTTTAGCCTGGAGCTATGTTTTTTGACACGCAGGTTTTCCCAAAAAATAGGGGAAATATGTTGACGACCAAAATTGGTAGGGTTGTAATTCTTTCGGCCAGACCAGTCAGATTGGTAAGCCAAACCGGTCAGACTGGTCCACTAGATAAATTTACATGGCAAAATTGATTGCACCATTGCGTAGGGCTCGTCAAGTAAATAAATTTTTATATGTTATTTATCCAAATCAGACTCCGGATGAGAAAGTTATGAGATTTGGAAGTTTTCCAGATTCCTGAACTGACATACACTGATCAGACCGGTTGAGCCTACCGGTCAAACCGGTCCAAACATATCTGATTCGGTTTAGACTTCTAAAGATAGATTTAATGAGTCCTGCTAGGGTAAAACATCCCTACCCTATAAATACAGGGTGTCACAGCCCATTGAGGGCAACCAACCCAATCGAAACAAACCAAAACTCTCCTACCCTTGTTCTACCTCTCTCTACCCCAAATTCTGTCCTAACCCTAATTTGATGTTCTTCCTTCATCCCAACAGTGATTGAAGGTGTTCTAGCAGGCCTGCCGATGCTAGAACAGACCAAGGTGCTCCTACTCCGACCTGATCCCTCCAGGGCTGGCGTTCATTAGATTTTTCGTGATGTCTTCATGAAGATCGGTCTGACTGATTGCCTATACCAGTCTAACCGGTCGGTTGATCCAGAGGTGAGCCATGCTTGTTTGCGGCCCGTGCCCAAGTTGGTGATTCAGCGTGTGACCAGATCATGTCAACAGGTTCCTTGTGCTTTGGGAGATTGAGTGGCACCATTTCACTCAAGCTGCCAGCGACATATCAAACTCCCTTCTTTCTTAATGCAACATGTGCATCCTACGATTCTTTCTTAATGCAACATGTGCATCCCACGATCTTAAAAAACAACTTTATCTTTCTCATGACACACACACACAAAAAGAGCTAAAAAGAAGACCTGATCAATTTGCATGAGTGATTGAATGCAGGAGGAAGACGACTTCATGCTTCGTCGGTTCCTTCGCGCCCGCGACCACAACATCAGCAAAGCACGCGCCATGCTGGTGAAGTGGGTCAAGTGGAAGCGATCGGCGAAGCCCAACGGGTTCATCTCCGAGGAGGAGGTGGCCAACGAGCTCACCAAGGACATGCTGCACCTGCAGGGCTACGACAAGGAGGGCCGACCCATGATCTACGGATTCGGAGCCAGGCATCACCCATCCAAGCGAGACCTGGAAGAGCTCAAGCGTATGTATGCTTCAGTTCGTGTCTTGTTGTTGCATTGTCTTCTTCAGCAATCAAGAATGACGATGATGATGCAGGGCATGTGATTTATGTTCTTGACACGACCGTGTCTCGGCTTCCGAGCGGGCAGGAGAAGTTCGCGGTGGTGGTGGACCTCGAGGGCTGGGGCTACTCCAACTGCGACATCCGCGGCTACATGGCGGCGCTGGACATCATGCAGAACTACTACCCGGAGAGGCTAGGCAGGGTGTTCCTCATCCACGTGCCCTACGTCTTCATGGCCGCCTGGAAGATCGTCTACCCCTTCATCGACGACAACACCAAGAAGAAGTTTGTCTTCGTCTCCGGCAAGGACCTGGACAAGACGCTGAGGGAGGCCATCGATGAGACCCAGCTGCCGGAGGAGTACGGCGGTAAGCTCAAGCTAGTCTCCGGCAAGAAGCAGTGATGAGGGCTAGCTTCTTTTCTTCAGCATCTCTCTCCGCGTACGTGGCTCTGATGGCTGATAACGACATGGCGATGTCGAGTACACTATTTTTTAGATAATGATGTCGAGTACACTATTAGAAGGCACATGAACTGAATATGTATTTTTATGTATTCTCTCTCTATGGATATCGCTGCGCCGGCGTTGCAGTGCAGTATAGAAGACAGCGATTCAGTACCTCTGCTCCTGTCCACAGGCCAGTTCCCTGCCTCCTCCTGGTCTCGCACTTCTCTCTACCTCTCCCAGGCTTCTTGATCACTGTTCATGTTCGTGCTGTGTTCCCTCTGCCGTCGGTAACCCGTTGCCGCAAGGTTATGCCGTTTCAAGATCACCCTGGCCACGTATGGTTACAGAGAAATGTGCAGACAGAGGTGAACGAGCTGCGACGATCGATGCTGCAGGACGCTAGAAAACATGGACGCTGTAAGGTATTCAATCCCCGACCAGGACCTTCCCCGCAAATTTTTTCCTTCCAAAATGGCATAAAAGCAGAAAATCTATTTTTCAAATTTTACCACAATAATCATCGGCCTCCTGTTTACAAGGCGACCAGTTATACTACTATTAAACCCTTCTATAACCTGTAATCCTCTATAGCAACGGCAAACAAACTGTCGCTCATCACTATTGTGGGGCCATGTGGCACAGGCTCAGTTTCTACTACCCTACAGTAGCAACGGACCATCTGACATCACTGGCCCATTGTTACTGCGGGGGCACATGGCACAAGTTCGGTTGATACTATCTCCCACAATAGCGACGGGTTGTTTGGCATCAGTGACTCATTGCTACTACCTCCACAATAGCGAGAGACCTTCCGATATCAGCGGCTCGTTGCTACTATGAGAACACATGGCAGGGCGCGGTTGCTACTAGCCCCCACAGTAGCAATGGGTCGTCTAACATCAATGACATATTGCTACTAGCTCTAACAGTAGTGACGAGCTCTCTGACATCAGTGGCCCATTGCTACTATGGGACCACGTCGGGCACAGTTTGCTACTACCCCTCATCAAGAACGAGCTGTCTGACATTAGTGACCCGTTGCTACTAGCCACCATAGTAGCGATGGGCAGCTTGACACTAGCAGCCCGTTGCTACTGGCCTTCACAGTAGCGATGGAATGTCTGACATCAGTGGCATGTCGCTACTAGACTACGTAGTAGCGATGGGCTATGTCGTTAGCCAATTATTGCTTCTATGATGGCCAGCAGCAATGGTTGTTGACGTCAGCGAGTGAGCTGATGTTAGCTCACCCGTCACTCCTGGACAGGACAGTAATCAGGCACATATTTCATAAGAAATTCACTCTCCAAATCATATTCAGGCACACATTTTATTAAACATCACATAAATATATAACAATATGACAATAACAGAAGTTTATACACCAATCTATATATGATTCATACATCTAACTTTTGAGGTAGTGCAGGAAATGGTCATAAACAATATGCAGCATTTTTTGTCCTATACCGGCTCGATCACATAGGTGACCATTATCAGCCCTGTGGCCAGGTTGATGGTACAAGCATTTGGATAAAAAATGATGCATCATGAAGCAAAAAAGTATTTCAGGAAATGCCAAGAGGAGCTCTTATAACAGATGAATACTTGACGAGTTAGGGTTATACTTACGACATCGCACCATGTTCAATGAGACTTTTTAAGTACTTCCCCTCAGTGTTGCAATATAAGTAGTAGCACACGTAATAACCGCAATGAACAGTATTTAGAGCCTGCTTTTTACACTTTAATAGAAAAATAAATATCTTAGTATATATGCAAACGCATATTTAATAAATATGTTAGGCTACAATGATGTATATATTAATACCGAAAATCTGTAGCAAACATATATCTCATCTTTATATTTTGGCAAGTGCTGCCCACCTTGGCTCACGGACCACCTGTAGCCACTGTTACAAAAAGGATCATGATTAATAACTATAGTTATAACAAGATTTGTGATGAACACATGATTAATATGTTGTTACCTTTGAATACAACTGATAAATTCCTTATAACTAATTTGTCGATGTCAAGAGTGTCCATTATAAAGATTTGATCCACCTTCGAGCAAATCACTGCTAAAATCCAATGATAACTATACAAACACATATGCATATTATTGTCTTAGTTCATCAAGTAATAATTGTGATAGAACCACCTCGGAAGGGGGTCCGTCGTCAGGATCACTTGAGCGATTCTCGGTGAAGCGAGAACACAATCAACACACATAAGTACAGTACCATATTATACATTCAAGTAGAAGTTATTATAACTTAGGTTCACATATGAGTTATACAAAAGAGGTTTGAAGCCAAAATTTTGCTTCAAAAGATATAACAGAGTTTGCGGAAGCGATTTCTCTCACGGTCAGGACATTCCCATTGCCCTAAAAGGGAATG